>WEIV01004013.1:401718-414734 GCA_013390005.1 Calyptomena viridis
ATGTGCGTGAGGGGGGCACCCGGGGGTGGCCGCGGGTGGGCAGGGGCAGCCCCTCAGCCCGGGCGGCGGAGTTGGAGCCGCGGCTTTTCGGGGGGCTCCGCGGGTGCCCCCGGAGCGGGGGAGGAGGAGGAGGAAGGTGTCCCCGGGAAGCTGCAGCGGGAGGGCAGGGCTGCTTTGGGGTTCGCCGCTCCTGCCGTTTTATTTATTTATTCTGATTCTGATTCCTCCCATGTCCTGGAGTGGCGGCGGCGGAGCCCCCTGTGCCCGGGTGGGTGCCGGGTTTGGGGCGTGTTTGGGGGGCGTTCGCCGCGGAGTTTGGGGCTGGGCTGGTCCCTGTCCCCGGGACCCCCGGGGGCGGCAGGGGAAGGAGGGAGGCTCCGACCCTGCGGGGATGGAGCCCCTTTCCCGGGGTGTCCGGGGGCTCCTTTGCGGGAGCTTCGTGCCTCTGGATGTGGGTCCAAAAAACCCCCAAACCGCGCTGGCTCCCCGGCGAGATCTGTTGCAGCTCCCGGGGCTCCGGGAGGGATTTCGGGGAGGGCAAAGGGTGTCTGGTGGCTGGAGAGTTTTAACGTGGGAACGGGTGGGGGAGGAGGAGGACGCGGAGGGAAGTCGTTCCCAAAATGTGCGAGGAGACCTTGGGTGGGGTGTCAGACGCTTGTTTATTTTGTACTTCTTGGGGAGAGGTGGGGAAGGGGGGCGGTGAATGGTTTTGGTATCCGCGCCTGGGATCTTTTTTGGGGGGGCAGAACAGCGTGTTTGGCCGTGTTTGTCTGGGGAACCGGCTGGGAATGCTGCTGGAAGTGTTTTCCTCTGCTTCGGGGTTAAAACGAAACAAGAGCCGAGTGTGTTTAGGTGCAGAATACACACCGAGCCAGACCCCGCCGAGTTCTTCCACCTCAGTTTTGTCCGATGGGTTCTTTTTTTCCAGTTGTTAGAAGAGTCTCTTGGTATGTTTGCAAAGCACTTCTTCGGAAGCATTTCGTTCTTTGCGATAGGTCTGGAAAAACCTTGCTTGGATGTGCTGTTTTTTCCCAGTTCCTTCGTGTTGGGGCCAAAAAAAAATGGTCTTTTTTGGGGGTGGGGAAGGAAGAAGGAAGAGGAAGGTTTAAGGGTGTTTGTGAGGTCGGATCTATCTCGATTTGTTCTGCCCAAGTCGGTGGCTTTTTAAGTGCAAAACGTTCATGAACAAAAATGGGAAGATTTAAACTTTGTAGGGAGGAAAGTGTTAAACTGATGGGAAGGCACGCGTTTGGGAGAGCGGATCTGAGAGACACTACCTACGTGCCCCTGCTTCAAACCAGGGGGTTACAGGGGGGAGAAAAAGAAAACCGATAGAAAAAAAAATCTACAATTTGCATGAATGATGCCACGTAAAATCCCGGAGCGAGGAATTGTGCTCTGCAGACGAAAGCCTCAAGTCCCGTGATATGACTCGCTCATTTCTGCAGGGCTCATCAGGTACAGGCTCTGCTTCCTTCCTGGGATGGTGCAGCTGGCATTTGATTTCCTCCATGGATGGGAGAGGAGGAGTCCTGTGCAGTTTTTTTCCCCGAGATGATTGCATTTTCCTTGGCCTTGCTGTACCCTGCCTCATTAGTAGGAACTGCATCTATATTTATTTACCATTATACCGTGTCCCTTGGGAAGTGGGGTGTAGTTTGGAGTAGGTATATATGGATTTATCACTCTTAACATTTTTTTTCCTCCTGTCTCGGTAGGACCAAATCCGTCAACAGCAGAGAACAAACTTAATTTATTTCTGTGTTTTGCATCTCCCTTTTTGCCGTTTCTCTCCCAAATCGCTAAGAAAACATCTCGGAGATGCAGATAAGGGAGAAGGAAGAAAAGGCTGGAAAATGTTATCTGTGCAGGGATGTGTTTGTTATCTGTGTGTCCTGAGAGCATCGGGCTGGGAAAGGGCAGGGTTTGGTTCTGCATGTGAAAACCGAGGTTTGGGAATGCTTTTTTCCCTTTGTGTGGAGATTATTCTTTACCCCCACGACAGCCACAACTTTTTTGTGTCTGGTTGACAGAATTACCGACGAGCCTGGGCATGAGGCTGGGAACAAGGAACTTGTGTTTTACTCGGCTCTGCCTGTTCTTCCTCCCCTCGTTCCCTTCTCACCAGAACAGGCATCAGCATTTTTACTCCTGTGTCATCCCACTGTTGGGAGCAGGTCTAGACGACATTGTGCTGTGCAGGCTGCCAGCTGGGTTACAGGAGTGCTATCCTGGGAGAAACAGCAGCATTTTTAGGGAGGGGTAAGGAAACCTGGAAGAAAACCCCGTGTGGATGAGGCCTGGTTGTCTCTAGAACTGCTTTGCTGAGCAGTCTCGAGCAATTCCTTTCATTTGTTGACCTTTCCAGACAACGAGCATCTCTCTAGAGTTGTGGTTCTGATAATTCCAAGGAATTAGCACCCGGTGGCAGCTGCAGAAAGCTGATTTTTGAAGGCAGTTTGAGCGTGAGTCTTGCTGGTCTCTTTCAAAAGGATATTAAAAGTTCACAGCTGTCCAGTGTTTTGCAAATTAAATTATTATGAAGTGTTTACTTTATAGTGATAATCCATAAGTTCATGGAAGTGTTTGGTATGTTTTTCCATGGCTCTCTGGAGCTGGGAAAACAGTGGGGTTCTGACATTCACTTTTAAAGCTAATTTAATTTTTAATAAAATGAATTTTTAATGAGCATGACTGTCAGGAATTGTTCTGTCTTTAACTTCTGGGACTGCCCTTTTTTTGTTGTGTGTCAGTGGGGCAGTGGTGAAATTTGGGTCTTTGGGTGGGGAATTGAAAGAATTAATGAAACTGAGCCACAAGAAAGGAGGAGGCTCTGCTGTCCCTTTCACCAAGGGATCTCAGAAGTTGTTTGGTTGTATATGTTAGAAAATAAACCAATTTTCATGAAACAACAGCCCATTTTAATCTAAAGAAAGCAACTTGTGCTTCACAGTGATTTCTGTGCAGAGCTTTTGGGGACATTGCAGAATGACTTGTTACAGTGTTGGAATCTCTGGCAAATATTTTTCATCTTCTGCAAAGTTTGGGATTTGGAATCAAAGTGCTGTCAGGTTAAATCTTACTGCAGAAAAAAGATGCCTTTGTTCCTCCTATCGATAACTTTGTGCAGCTTTGACACTTCCAAAGCCCCTGAAGTTGATTTCATGTTACAGTGGTTTTAACAGAGCAAGGAGTGGGTTCTGCATCCATGTCCTTGTGGGATTGGGCTTTAATTATACCTGTGCTGATAACATGATCTTGTGGGTTATCAATGCAGTGAGGCTGGCACTGTGATTATAGTGGGATTTTTAGGAGATAATGAAGACAATTTGATTTTTTGGGGGGGTCTAACTTGTATCCCTGAAGCTGATTTCATACATAAGATCAGAAATAACCTGTATTTTAGCATTCTAATATTCCTGCATTGACTCAAGCTCCCTTCTGACTTGTATTAAATTAGGGTGGCTGGGGAGCAAAGTGTGCTAAGAGTTTGTATTTGAACACTCAGTCATGCAAAAGTGTGGTGGCTGTGAATGCAATTCCCAGTGTTAATGCTAAAGATAAGTGTTCTGACAAATGCTTTTAATTTGGGGAACAATACAAGCAGGAATGACAGGATATGAAAAGAAAGTGTTATTTTTCATCTTGCAGGTGGCAAACCAAGGTGCAGAGGGATTAACTTGCCCAGGTTCCTGCACAGAGTCAGCAGCAGAACTTGTAATCAGTCTCTCATCTCCAGGGGTTTGTCAGGGCTTAAATCAGAGTTTTTCTCCCTCCCTTCATTAATTGGCTTTCACCTTTTGCAAATAACATCTAGAGATTATTTCCCTTTCCTCCAGTTTCAAACTTTAGACCCCGAAGTTGGTCCTTTTTTCGTTTTCAGTCAAGCCTTGAAAACACAAGGCTGGAAAACTTGATCTGAGCAGCACCTCCCTGACATCTGATACAATCTCCAAACAGCCCCTGACAAGTGAACCCTCTCACTGAAATCATGTGAGGAATTTTATTACCCAACTCTGAAGATCTTGTGGGGGAAAGGAGGTTGCAAACTATTAACTGTGTGGTCTTCATTGCAAGTTGGCAGATCAAATGTTCTCATGTGTTGGGCCAGTCATGTGGCCCAGAGAGCAGCAGTTGCTGACCAGCTTAGTTTCATCTTGTCACTGTGAGAAACACATTTATTTTTGTGGTGTGCCTGGTGAAAAGAGAGGCATTTGCTTGAAATCTGGTCTTTTTTCAAACGTGCTGTTGGTTGGTTTCCTTCCTGCCTTGACTGGACCCTCACACAGTGTCAGCCTGTGACCATAAAAGACCATAAAAGAGAAGGTTTTATCATAGATAACCTCAAAAGTTCATTGGGTTTGAGATACTTCTGTGCTTTGCTGGGTTTGCCAGGGGCTTGTTTTTGCTGCAGAGGGCTCAGTTTCACAGTTGTGGAGCTGTTGCTGTGACAATTCCAGTGCCATCAAGCCAAACCTGATCAGGAGGGGAGAATTCCTGGCCATAACTCCTCTGGAATATGGCTCTGCTGCTTCTCATTCCATAATTATGGCCGAGCCACCCTCCTCCCTGGCTGTTTAATGACAAAGCAATACTTTTCCTGGAGTTTTCCTGGTTCCTTTGTTAATTTGTAGGTGCTTGACAGAGGTGTTGGTGTTTTATGAGTAGAGAAACCAAGGCAGAAGGGCCAAGTGACTCCCAAAGGCCACGTGCTGAGTCGGTGGCAGTTGAGCACAGATGTCTCTTCCCCCTCTGTTGCACTTTAAATCTGTGATATATTGATATATGTTAACCTTTATAAGGAATTTATTGGCTGGTCACCTAATGTGCTCATTAAGAATACCTAAGTCAACAAGATTTTTTACAGTGATGGGAGGATTTCCCATATTCCATTGACTTCTGTGGCTCGACACTTCTCATCCTTATTTATTAATTTTCTTGCTTTTGAATCCATTATAAAACCCCCCTTCCCTCAGGCCAAAAGCACTGTGGGGTAAACTTTCTTCCAGCACTGTAAGGGATGCCCTTCTATCTTGCATTGCTTTTCTTCTGCTTCATTTATAAGGATTTTTTCAGTGTTGGGTTTCAGATCTGTCTCAGCAAAGCACACTCATGTTTGTCATTTGTTTTGATTCAGACACCAAAAGATTCAGCAATAACTGTTTTGATGGGTTTTTCCAAGAATTAAAAAAAAAAAAAAATATCATCTACAACTGGTTATTCTCATTTGTGTGCAAATTCCCCTTTCCCAGTTCTGAAATCAAACCTGCAGAGTCTGGAGTTAAAACTCTTCAGTTAAAACAGAGTCTGCTCTTCAAACTGGGAAGTGCTGTAGTGCTTCTGTCAGTGTGTGCTCTGCTTTATCTTCCCTGTGCAGCCAGGCAGGAGGTGTGGAAGGTCACTTCACTTTTTCCTACAGAATTCCTCTCAAATATTCACTTCATCATTTCATCCTGGTTTCAGTGCAATTACCAGCCTGAGACTTATTACCAAGCAGAGCTTTCCTTGGGTTGTACATGTGAATACACCTAAGTCACTGCTGTCAGACACCTTGACAAGGACCCAACTTTGTGTGTCCATGGAATGTGTTTCCAGTCTCTCTTTATCCAAGGAGTGGAGTGTTGCTTCCAGTGAAGTTAAAAGGAAACACCTTTCAACACCTGCTTCATGCATAGAGGTGGCTTTTTTTTTGTTCTCCACATGTATGAGATGTTTGTTTAGGCTGTATTGAATTTTATTTGTTCACTGCTGTGGTGGTAGATGGGGTTTTAACTTTGGGTAAGGAAGGAATTTAAAACCAGGCATAAAAAATATATTAATTATATTTGGCTCTACCCCCAACTGAACCCTCTTGCCCTGAGTTCCTGCTCTTGGTCTTCTCCCCACTTCTGAACTTAATATTCAAGAACCCTTCTTTTCTTTCCACTTCCTCAGAATGCTGAAGTTGAGCAGTAGAATAACTATGAAACAATACTGTGGGCCACTCTTTCAGTGGCCTTGTGAACAGCCAGTTTTGTTCCTCTGATAAGGCCTTGCCCTATCAATTGGGAAGTGCCTCATAGAGTCATTTCCTGCATCTCGAGCTGCCTGTGCCTTCTGAGCTTTGAACCAAGCACTGAATCTGCTTTTTGTTCTTCCCATGGCACTGTAGCTCCAGTGGCAGCAGAGAGCACTTAGTTCATCAAATCCAAGTGCTGTTTCTGCTTGGGTGTTTATTCTGACCTTTGTTTTGGACAGTTTCTCTGCCATGGTCAGATTCTCTGATTACAATGTCAGCTTTCCCCAGAAACCTCTTTAGGATGGAGCTGGCAGGGTGTGGGGTGTGCAGCACCTCTGACATGTCAGTAGTGCTCAGATGTTGGAAAGATCTTCCTGGCAGTGAAATCTCATTTCTAGGCTCTGCCATAGGTCTGATTTTATGAGCCAGGGCAAACTTTGACTTGCCTGTGTTCCAGTTTGTAATATGAAAATAACCCTTTCAGGGCTGTCGAGGTGCTTTCACCTTCACAAAGTATGTGGAGATTCTTGGCTGGATGGTAGAGTATAAACATGAGTGTCAGGATTGTGGTTACCCAGAATGAGAACTAATTATTTAAGCTAATACTGATTTTTCATGCCACTGATTGGAGAGGTAAGGAGCTGATCACAGTTTTCTCAACTAAATTATTACAAGTGGTTTCCCAACATCGTAGTGGGTCATTCCCTGACTGTCTGCATTTCATGGGAGCTTCATCTCTTTGATGGAGTGTTGCTGCTTGGTGATAAGTCTGAAAAGGAGGGAACTTGCTGAACTTGAAACTTATTCCTCCCTCTTTAATTTCCTGGTCCACAGAAGTCGAGTGATGTTAACATATTGGAGATTCATAAAATTTAAGGCGAGAACAGATAATTAAATTGCCTTCCCTGATATGTTTTATATGCTTTGTATCACAGGCCTTTAAATTTTAATCATTTACTCTGAAACTGAGACCAGTAAATGATGTTTGGCTAAAAACAATTTGAAAGCTTTCCAGCCCTGAGTGTCCATCACTGGTAATTTCAGGCTCATCACTTCTCTTGGTAGTTGTAAGTGGCTGATTTCTAATTTGAATTAGTCTAAGTTCTGCCGCTGGTTCTTGTTAGGATTTTCCTGACAAGATTAGAGCCCTTTAGTATCCAGGACTTTCTTGCCATGAAGCTACTTACACTCTGTAATCAAGTTACTCGTTAGATAAGGGAACAGTTGAGCTTTTAAGTCCCACTGTGAGGCATTTTCTGCAGCACTCAGATCATCCGGTGATTCTTCATGGTCTCCGTTTATTTTTAACATTGTGGAAACCAAAAAAAGGGGACTGTTCCAGCCTGTCCTGGGCCAGACCTAATCCTGAGGTGTCCCTTTCTGCTGCACAGCCATTTAAACATTCTCAGGAGTCCTTTTGCAGAGGGAAATCCTGTTCCTGGGCCTCGCTGCTCCTGCCTTGACATTCTCCACTCATTTAGTGCCATTTAGTAGTTGCAATCTGCATTTCTTAGATTATAAACTGGCCTTTGTATTCTGCTGTGTTTTGCTTTCCTGAGCTAAGGCAGGTACTCAGCCTCCTTTCTCCTGTCCATTCCTCCTAGTAACTGTTGTCCTGTTGTTCTACAGTCCTGGTGTCACTCACAGATTTTTATCTGCAGTGATAAAAACGTCGAACTGCATCAGACCTTAAATTTAGTGACAGAAAAAAAATCAAAAATTAGCATGATGCAATCCCAGGAAGTGGATGAAGAACTGGCTGAGTGACAGCTCTCGGATACGGAGCAGCCCAGGAGGGTTTCCACTGGAACCAGGGTACACTCTGTGCATGTGCTTTCTCCTGCTCCATCACTACATTTGTAATCTCAGAGAACAAAATTAGCCCTTTATCAAGACATTTGCCATTAAAACGTGCTGACTGGCACTGCCAGTGTCCTTGTTCTCACAATTCTGTACTGAGAAAATACATATTTTCCTTTTCCTGTTCTTTTCCTGGATTGATACCCAGCTTCCAGCTTTACAGATTTGCTCCATCTCCTTTTTGAGCATTGGCATGACATGAACATCCACCTGGCCTGGGGTGAAAACCCTCTTTGGTGCATGGTTTTGAGGCTGATTTAAGATGTTTCCCTGCTAATGGATTTGTTGGAAATGATCTTTTATTACTGGTGGATTAGAAGGTGCTTCATACGACAAAGGCACATTGCCCCAGTCTAACAGAAAACTGTTCCCAGTATTCCCAGTGGTTGTCCCTTTCACTGGAAAGTTACTGGGGTTTAAGTTTTATTAGTGTTATTGTACTTGTTTTTTAGTTTTATTGTTACTGTATTATTTTTTTGTATCTTGAATCTTGCACTTTGATTGGCAAGAGGAGCATCCCAAGAGCAATTTTGTTCCTGGATGTTTGCAAGGATAAAATGGCAGCACTTTTGGGGTGTCTGTGGTGCATCTGCTGTCAGATCCCATGGCATCATGGAAACAAAGACCTTCCCAACCTTTACAGGCAGCTTCTGCTGAAGACACTTGAGAATTTTCCTTCAGTCCATGGGCATTATTCTCCCAGATAGTGGTGTTGCTCCTCTGTCACACTCAAGTAAATTCTGATTTATTCATAGCACTGTGCCTTCTTGCTTTTTGTTAATGCAGCTGCCTTTGCTTGCTGGCTGTTCCCTTGAATTTCCCTTTTCCTGTCCCAAACTGATTTAGCTTTTACTCCCTCAGTGTTGCAGCTGTAATGAGCAGTGCACAGGAATGCCTTTTTCAGTAGGAGAGGCAGCATTTTTGCCACTGCTTTTTAGGATGCTGGATAATATGGGATCTTGAAACCAAACCTCATTTAAATACCACTGTCAGGGAGAAGGGAAGTGTGCTGTGTTTTGGGTTGGGTGGTTGGTTTTTTTGCATTTTTTTTTCCCCTGAGTTGGGATGTTTTTAAGGACTTGCTCCGTGAAAAAATCCCTGTTTGAGAAACCTTCAAGTTCCAGGCAGATAAACTGCAAAGAGCATCTGAAGTTTGGGGTGTCTGCTTCCTTTGTGGCTATCAAATGGAAAACCTGCCACAGGCTCTGAGGGGAGATTGGGAAGGGGCAAGAAAGGGAACAGGACTGAGGCACAGGATTTCTGGGAAAGGCACTGTGGAAGAGGTGGTTCCCTGTGTTCTCTGCAGTCTGAGGTGTGGAAATCCAAGGCAAGTGACAGAGCCCAAAGCTGTGCAGTTTTGTGGATGTGGGTATTTCTTGTGGAAGCCTCTCCTGGCTAAGTCAGTATCTGATTTTTCTGTTCCTCTGCTGCCTTTTGCAGGAGTTGTTTATTGACTGAAATTGTTGCCATGTGGCTGCAGTGTAGAGCTTGACCACCTTAAACGTGGCCCTTTCCTGTGCTGTGGAAAGATCAGCCCTTTCTCTCCCTGTCCCCCCTTGCAAACTCCCCTTCCTCCCCAAAACCTTGGATTTGGCACATGTGACTTGTTCAGGTATTATCATCTTTCCCCTCTGAGACTTGTAGAACTGGAAAACTTGGATCCACATCCCTTTTGTGGGTCCTTGTGTTTGATTGCTTAGGTGGGTGTAAATGACTCATTAAATGGTTAAAATGCAGATTAAAGTGGTTGAAGCTGGAGAGCATTGCTGGGACTCCAGGGTGTTAAACACTGAACATGCACAGTCTCTGTTCCAAAGAGGTTCATTTAAATTGTATTTGTTTACACCAATCAAATTTACTGCTCCAAGTCTTAAAATTCCTGTACTTGGAGCTTTGGGATGCTGGAGGGCCAAATTCCCTGCTTATCTGGAGCCTGGAGGCCTTGTCTAGTTTGTGGGAAACAGATCTGTTTAATGGCAAATACATCTGTATCTTTGATAAGAATAAAAGCTGAGTGTTGTCTCAGCTGATAAAACCAGCAGTGAAGCATCTCTACCTTCTCTTTGTAATTACACCTAAACTTCAGTTTATAATCTGGATTCAGAATTTAGAGTTTTGTTACGAAATGTTTTCTGTTTGAACAGGTTAAAAATAGAAATACTTTTTTTGTTAAGCCTAAGCCATTTGCTGTGGTGTCTCCATTTCTTGTCCTGGCCTCCAACAGAACCTGGGCAATGTATTTTTACTGCCAATATCTCCAGTCAAAGCAGTGGAGTGGTGGTTGCCACTCTTGGCTGAGCACATGGAACTGGAATCTGATGAAGTAATAAACCTGTTTTTTGACAGAAGTCTCTTCTGCATATGCATAGAGAATATTTTCTTCATTTCTGTGTATTCAGATAGTTCATATCACAGACTATTTAATTCAAAACTGAGAAACCATTTGGGAGCTGTAAATGCTGAAATACTTGTTTTCCTCCCCTAACATAAGGTGGAAAAAAGAACAGTGAGGGAAGAGATTCACTAATACTGAAATCTTTCTGTGGAGGACACAGCAAGGTTCAATTCATTTAATAAAGAGAATTCATTTGTTTTCACTAAAGCATTTTAAAATGCAACCCATGTTTCCATAACCCTTTTATGCGTCCTGCACCCATGATGTATCATTCAGGATTAATAAAACTGTAATACATAAAAGCTGGCATTCAAAAATTGTTTTCTAAACAGTCTGGCTAATAACCCAGGGTGGAAACTGGAATGCAGGTGTGCTGCTCTTCAGGCCTTTGCCTGGAGAGAGGGTGAAGCTTCAGGGGTTTTAAATGGTTTAAGGGGAGAAATAAACCTTCCTTATACTTTAGGGGTATCACAAACCATAAAATTGTGGTCTGTGGAGCTGCCTCCTTTCAGCCCACACTGAGGCACTGCTTTAGGAGGGTGGATTTAAATCCTTAATTCTGCTTTGCCATTTGTCTTGAATTTCCAACATCAGGAGGAATTTCTTCCTGGAAAGGGTGGTCAGGCACTGGCACAGGCTGTGCAGGGAGGTGAGGGGTCCAAGGAAGGACTGGATGTGGTGACAAGGTGGGATCAGTCACAGCTTGGACTCGATGCCCTTGGAGGCCTTTCCCAACCTAAATAATTCTGTGATTTTTGGTTTTTGTGGATCCCTTGATAGATTGGTTGTACATGTTGTGAGGAGACAACTTGCCATGAAAGGCCATGGATCCTGCAGCCTGTAGATCCTGATTTATCCTGTTCCCTCTTTTGCAAAATGCTGTGGCCAAGGNTGTGGATCCTGCAGCCTATAGATCCTGATTTTTGCAAAATGCTGTGGCCAAGGAAGGCTGGAGAAATCTTAGTGCCCCTCACAAAACAGAGGAGCAGAAATAAAGACAAGCACGTTTAATTTTCAGTGTTGTCATCTTCACAGAAAGGGAGAAGAAAAGAGGAATTGTGATTGTTGCAGACATTCTGTTCTACTTCTCACACATCAGAGCTGCTTTCTGCTGCTTCCCCACTGGATGATCAGCTAAAACAAAATTAAAACTTCACTCTCTGAGCCCCTCCAGAGCTGCCTTCAAGGAGCTCCTTTACACTAATGAAGTTTAGTTGCTTTGCCAGTTACTTTGCAGTGATTTCCATTGTTGAAACGATGAGTTGCTGAAGACTCTCTTGTGTATTTTGTGTGAGCTCAGATATTTGAATATGGAATAGAAGTAGTACTGAATATCTGCATTTTCCATTAAATTTCAGTGTCTTTAAGAGATGAGTCCTTAAAACAAGCTGTAACTAACATTGGAGGCAGTGGGATTGCTCTCTGTTGGCTCTCACAAGAACTGAACTGGAACTGTAGTGAGCATATTTTGGTTTTAATTAACAGATCACTGAGTTCTAAGTCCTTTCATATTTAAGAATAATTAATTCTCCATTGTTTTTGCTTCTGACAGACTTTTACTGTCAGCCTTCCAAAGGAGACATTGGCCTTCCCTCCAAAAATTCACTGGGAGCAGCTTTCCCCCCACCCCGGGTGAAATTGCCTCTGGTGCTTCCCAGTTTTATGCTCTCCATCTTTTCCAGAGAAAACCTGCACAGTGATGGCACTGAAACACTTCAGCTCTCCTTGCCCACTCCTGAAAAATTCCCCAGGCTGGTCTTCCAGTGTTAAATGTCCTGCAAAGAACTGGATAAAGAGGATGATCAGATTGCAGTATTATCAGCACATTTTGGCTGCAAATGGGATTTCTTTTTTCTTTAATATTAAAGGGAGGGGTTATGACTTCTGAGCTGTAATTGTGTGGAGACATTACTTGGGCAGACCTCCTAAACTCCCCTGCATTAATTTGGATGTGCTGGGTACGAGCTCTGTGCTCTTACAGAGTCTTGGGCTGTGACTGGTGCCTGCACAAAGCAGAGAAATTACAAATAATGTGTCTTGTTACTGCTGCTTGAGTCTCTCTGGCCTGATTTCTCAACTCCTGTTGATTGTCTTGCTTTCACACCTCTTCCTGTGCCACTTGCAGCCGTGGTTCCCAATTATAAACTTAGCTTAAACCCAGTTTTAACTAACTCTTGAGTTTGGCCCAAGACAGCCATCAAGGAAAAGTGATTTAGGGTTCTCTCAGAACCCCCTGTCCTCCACCATCCCGACCCCACAGCTCTGACACTCCTGGGCTTTATGGGAAAATATATTTTTTTAATCCAGTTGTTATCCCAGCACCAACCTAAATCCAGATGGATCATGATGGACCTGCACATGCCTTGTTTTTGGAGCAAGTTGCACTGGAAAATTGCATTTTCCAGACCTGAGCAGCTTGAGAGCTCCAACCTCTGCATTTCTGTGCTATGTGCAAAGGGGGAATTTTCACTAATAGTTTTTGTGCAGATACATCCTTGTGCTTTTCATCCTGTCCCCTGTTCTTTCTCCAACCTTAGTTTTGAAAAGTGGAGCTTTTAAAGTGTTTTGTGATGATTCTTAAATATGTTTGGGTCTTACTGGATTGAACACTGTGTCTGGCACAGGGCAGAATTAGAAGGCAGTTGTTTAATTGGTGTTTTACATGGTGGACTTTGTAATTGGGGGTTCAGTGAGGTTTAGCACTGCTAAAAATAAAATATCCTGAAAAATAATAAATTAATATATATATAAATAATAATGATG
>WEIV01004013.1:414745-449989 GCA_013390005.1 Calyptomena viridis
TATAAATAGGTATAAATAATAAAAATATGTCTTGGAAGTGTTACTTGAAGCTGAGCTGTGCCCTGCACCAGCACAGAGCTACGTGGTTTGTACCTCTGGGTATGGGCAGCTATAAAGTAATATTTATATAATTAAACCCAGGTTCAATAAATGTGACTTGTGGTCCCATCAGAAGTTTGCCTTACTCTGGCTCAGGGCTGGATAAGGGAGTGCTGGAGGCTGAGGGGGGCCTGGAAGAACAAGGCAAACATTTGATACCCAGCAGATCCTTGGAAATACCCTGTGTGCTGCAGGTGTCCTGTATATCCTTTGTATCCCACCTTTTCCACCCAAAGAGAGGTCCAGGCCTGTTAAATCCTGAGCTGGGTGTCCACTGCAGTGTTTCCCACCTGCTGAATGTCACATACCTGGGGGCCAGGTGGCCCTTGTCCAGGGAGAAGCTGTTCTCAGTTCAGTTCTTGGGGGGCAAATGTCCTGAACTTCTAAATGAAGTCACCTTTTTTCCTTGGTTTGCTTTATTTGTTGTTGTTTTTTAATCCCTGTTCAGTCCTGTCTTGTGTCAAGGCACTTAACAGTGTTTAACCTGTGAGCTGGATAGTAAATCCCTCCCTTTACTGTGTTGGCAGGGCTGTTTAATCACTCTCTTATTTGGTTCATATGGAATTGGTTGGGATAACATGGACCTGTGTGTGTAACTACATGCTTGATGTCATTGCAATAATTTTAGTGGAAGTGATTTGGGGAGTGTTCAAAGTTCTGAGCTTGCAGGACTCTCCAAGTGCTCCTCTCTCCCTATATATTTTATATATATATATATATCTAATAAAGGTTGTTAGCTCTCTCTATATTATTTTGTGTTGTATTCTAAAAAATTAGAGTGCATGAAGTCCTTTAAACGCCTGGCAGAACATGCCCAGGTTGGATTTCTGACATCCCTGCATGCAGGAAAACACACCTGACTGTGTCCAGAGTAGCAGGAGCACCTGGGAACAAGGACACTGAATATTCCTCCCCATTTTAAGTCCTCTACAAACATCTGCAGCACCATCAGTTACTCTTTAGCTCTGCCTCTATGTACCCTTCATGCCTAAGGACTAAGTCTGCTGTCATTTAGGAAATGAAGGGGTTTTTCTGACTTGTCAGTGCCTTTTTGGTGTGCTGTGATTGCTATTTGGCTGTCATTTCTCCAACTTGTAAAGCTGTCTCCAGTGTGGGCAGCTTTAGATCCCATTAGCTTGTTCTTCCTCATCATATCACAGAGCCCTGTAATCATCTGTCCTCTTTTCTACCCCCAAATGCTGTTTGCTAAAAACCTTCTTCCTATAAAATGCCTCTGTGTGAGACTTGCAAACAGTGAGATTTGTAAGGCTTCAACACAGAATTTCGTATTTTATTTTTAAAGTTTTTTTAGGTATGTATTTGGTAGTTGCAGCTTTTTGGAGCCTCCTAGTTTACCTAAAAGCTTATTTTTTTTTAATAGGAGGTGTGTGAACACAGTTTCAAACACTGTACAACAGTGGTAATTCCTTAGTAGGGGGAAGGAGCTGAAAGCAAATGAAGTTCCTGTGAGTTGCATCGTTGAAAGCACAAGGGTTAATGTTTTTTTTCACCAGATGTTCCTCTATTTCCTGCTTTTACTTTAATGTCTGCATATAAAAAGATTTTGGTTTCTTTGTCCCTTTGCACTTGAACTAGAAACTGTAATCTATTTGTGGTGCATGAGAGAGAAGTTATTTTTTCAGTACTTTTGGTTTAACAGTTTCTCTGTAGAGGAAGAAAAAAAACCCCAAACTGAGGCATCTTCCAGTGAAATATAAAATGAGAAGATTGTGATATCTGAACTTAGCAATGTCTCTGCTAATAGGACCAAACCAGATTGAATGGTCCCTTCTCCCTCTGTTTTAGAGAGCCAGGCTGAAGAGAATAATCTCCAAATAAATGGCTGGGAATGACATTTGCATTTCTCCTTGCAGAGAAGCTGGTAACACTTCTACAAGGAATGGATTGGAAATGGGATTTCTTAACCTGAAATGAGTAGCAAGCTTAAATTTCATTGCTGCTGAGGATTTCTAGCCAAAGATTTCTGTTTTACAGCTGTTATTAAAAATTTATGGAGCACCGTGAGATCAAAGCAAATATATATTCTCTCTATTATGTAAACTTGGTTTTGGGCAACATATGCATTTCATCTCTATAGTTTATGCAGGAATTTTTGTTCTAGTGAAGGCAAACAACATGGGACAGTTAGACCTGAGCTGTGGAAACCCAGGGTTATATCCCAGTGGTTAGTGTGGTCTGGTTCTCTCCCTTCTTTCCTTATCTCCCAAGTAACTTGTTAGCAACGGCAAGATCCCTCCTGAGCTGCTGTACTTGCCTGTTTCCTGGTTGAAATGTTCTGTGCTTCATCCTGAGGTTTTGTTCCACCTTTTTTTTTGTGCTCCACATAACCCAGGTTTCCCACTGCTGTGCTGGAGGACTTCCTTTCACTTAAAGCCTAGACCTGAAAACATTTCCATAGGTCTTTAACCTTAGTGGTGCTTCATGGTCCCACCTCAGAATCAGGGCTTTAGTAACAGTGGTTTGCAGGAAGGGTTGGCCTCTATTTCATGCCCAAAGCAGCCCTCACTCTGGGTTCTGGGCTCCTTAAAAACTTCTGGGCTCCTTATAAATGCCTTGTGTTCACTCATATTTCTCTGAATATCTTCTTCTTGGCCTCCCTTCCCACCTTGCTGCATATGAAGGCAGACTGTCAATATTAGCATCTTCTATCAGATTTTCAGGTTGGTTTTGTTGTTAATGTGTCAGCTTTGAGAATCTATTTGTTGTCCAACAATCTCAAATTTTACCAGGACCTACGACCTCAGTTTTGCAGCGAAAAACTTAGATGTGAACCCTGGTGGTTCCAGTTGGAGAAGTCAACTGGAAAACCTATAAGCGTGGAATCATTAAGGTTGGAAAAGACCTTTGGGATCATTGAGTCCAACCTGTTCCTGATCCCCACCTTGTCCCCCAGCCCAGAGCACTGAGTGCCACCTCCAGTCCTTCCTTGGACACCTCCAGGGATGGGGACTCCAAACCTCCCTGGGCAGCCCCTTCCCATATGTGACCACCCCTTCCAGGAAGAAATTCCTCCTGGTGTCCAAACTGAATCTCCCCTGGCACAGCCTGAGGCCAAGTCCTGCTGTAGTGTCATTGTTCCTCAAGGGCTGTATTTGCTGTATTCAGGCATCTCCTGAGATTCACACGTGCCACTTCTTTTTTGGTTTGTATCCCACTCCTGTCCTGTTTTTCCAGCTGCCTGGTGGTCCCTGAACTCTCTGCTGCTCTTGCACTTGGTGGGGTTTGGGTACAAATTCCTGGGTGTAGCTTGGCCCCTGGTGTGCTGTTCCTTTAAAGCACTGATAAAAAAACTGCTAAAATGTGGGGAGGGAGCAAAGGCAAAACTCTGAAAAGCTGCCGGATCTTAAAGATTAATCAGCCTGGTTCAAATAACAAGCAAAGCTACAAACATTCTTTTCTACACAGCGTGTTTTCTTCTACTCTGCTCTTGCAAAGTTGTTTCTCCAGGGGAAGATTTCAAGCTCCATAAGATTGTGTTCTTGTATTAGTGTCAGGACACGGGCTGACATTATTTGTGTGAATATGCAGAAACAGCTCCATTACCTGGGGTTCCTTTCACGCTTTCCTGCCCGGTGGAGTTATGGCCTCATATTCCACCCTCGTGTGTCTATTACTGTGTGTGCAGCCCTGTGTTCACAAACTCAGAGCAGGGAGCTCTTGTGCATGAGCTGAGAGAAAAGAGAAGTCAGTGCAAAGGCAGAAGGCAGCGACTTCCTACCTGTGCAAGGATAAACCCAGCCCTATTTATAAATACAGTGCAGAACGTTCAGCAGTGCTGTCACACAAGGGGTGCAGGCACACTGAGGGTTGCTGTAACTTGGTTGGTTTGTGGCTTTTTTTTTTGTCTTTGGGGAGTCTGTAAAACAGCTTCCTGCACCCTTATAACACTGATAGATTTGTTTCAGTCCTGCTGCAAGGAATGAAGTGATAGGAGCATCCTAAAGTTCCTAAAACACATCATCCCCCAATGCTGTATTGACAGACCTGGCAGCCACTTATCCTTGTTTTGCTGGGACTTTTCACCTCCTCTCTCTCCTGGGTTGACTACTTGCCTCCAAAAAGGGTTGCAAAACTCTGATAAGGGCAGAGAAATGGGTAGAAATGCTAATTTACTCCTTTGCATTTTCTCCTCTTTCCCACATTGATCACCAGTTGTGCTTACAAAGCACCATTTACAACACAGGTCAAAACCCGGGGAAGTCTCGTTTAAATCTGGATCAAACAGCAACTTTCCATATTGGTGGTGGTGACTTTGACTCTTGGTGGTCTGTGAGGTATTAGAAGAGGGGCCCTGAAATAATTGCAGCAAATTTAAATGTTCTCTGTCCTGGGAATCTTCTCCAGTGCTGTCGGTGTTGCAGAAGCTCAAAGGATGCAGGGTTTTATCAATATTTGTAATTAAGGAAGTGTTTTAGCAAAAAATTAGTGGTTTTATGACTCTGGTAGTGGGATCCAGGGTGGCCCGTGGACTTGTTTAAAAAAAGTTGGATTTTTTGAAGGTAAGAAATGTGATCTGCTGAGCCTGAGGCCAAGGGAAGCAGTTGTGGAGATTGTCAAACTTCTTCATTGCATCTTCCTGCGCTGGAATATCTGGGAAGTTGATGTGTTTTGCCACCATCAGGGGTTCTGATGAGAATTAATAGTTTTCAGTGTGCTCTGGTGATGAAGAGATACATAAATATATATTTATATATGTGACTTACAACTGAAAGTGTGTGTTCATTTATTGAATAGCATTTGATTTGAGAGCAGTTTACATTTATGGAGACACAGCAGCTTTTTTTATCTCCAGAGCAGAGGGATGGGCAAGAGGGCAGGTGTGGATCATGGGGAGCAGGTAGACATTGGGCAGAGCAGATGGAAGCTGGACTGGGGGGACTGGTCAGACTGGTCGTGGTCCTTTGTAGGCAGCACATCCCAAGACAGTGATGCTCCAGCATCCTGACACTGTGGCAGAGTGGGACATCAGTGGTGATAACGGGTGGATGGAGACGTTTTTGGATGGTTGGGTGTTTGTTAGGAAGGATTTTTTTTCCTTAGAGAGGCTTAACTCTTGATATCCATCAAACACTGGTTATTACATCACCTGGAAAACAAGAGAAAATAAGGAAAAACAAAACACTGTGTTTTCTGGCACCCACTGCCCTGTTGCTTCCCGAGTCATGATTTTTTGGGGACAGCTCTTTTTGCTGAATTGTGGACTCACACATCAGGCAGTTAAGGGAAAATAAGAGTGTTGCTTTTATTGGAAACATCACGGAAAGGAAAGAGTCTTAAAGGCAACAAGAAATGCTGTGGCATAATGCAGACTAAACCATCCTTAAAACAAGTCTATATCCATCACTCTGATATACTGAAGTCCCAATCTGCTGATTTGATGTCAGGATGATGAATTATGACCTTTTATTATTTATTTATTTAAAGGTTTCGTTGCAGACTTTATAAAAACATAAAGTATGTCTGGCTTGGGTTGTGAGGTTTATGGAAAGGCTGGGAGAAGCTTTTGGATTTGGAGCACAAGCGGTGGCTTATTTTTGTGTATTTGTGTATATTTTATATGCACCCAAATGCATTTGCATGCAGAGAAAATATACATATGTAACTTACAATGGGTAAAATTACAACCAGGTGTAAATCCCTTCTACTCAGGTGTGTGGCAGTGGTTAGAGGTCAGTTTGTGGGTGTTGCCTCCTGTGCTGAGGAGAACTCCCACCTGGGGAGACACAGGATGGGAACCAGTTTTGGATGAAGTGGTATAAGGCACTCAGGGACTCTCAGGTTGTGCAGCTTGATTTAAATTGCTCTGGGGTCTGGTTTAATCCTTCCAATGTGTGTAAGGCCATTGGAGAACATCCCCTGGGACAGCAAACACTGCTTGGCAGCTCCTGGAGCACTCCAGTCCTGGGGGTACCAGTGGGAGATGTTCAAACCCTGGTGGCTGCTCTGTGTCCCAGCAAATGGGACTCTGCCCCACAGTCCTGCAGTGTTCACCTCTGTAAAGCTGTGGGATCATGGAAGGGTTTGGGTGGGAAGGGATCTAAAAGCTCATCTTGTTCCACCCCCTGCCTTGGGCAGGGACACCTTCCACTGTCCCAGGTGGCTCCAAGCCCCGTCCAACCTGGCCTTGGACACTTCCAGGGATGGGGCAGCCACAGCTTCTCTGGGCAAACTGTGCCAGGGCCTTAACACCCTCACTCAGGGAATGATGTTTTCCCAATATCCCACGTGTCCCTGCCCTCTGGCAGTGGGAAGCCATTCCCTGTGTCCTGTCCCTCCAGCCCTTGTCCCAAGTCCCTCTCCAGCTCTCCTGGAGCCCCTTTAGGCTCTGGAAGGGGCTCCAAGCTCTCCCTGGATCCTTCTCCTCTCCAGGTGAACCCCCCCAGCTCTCCCAGCCTGGCTCCAGAGCAGAGGGGCTCCAGCCCTTGGAGCATCTCCGTGGCTCCTCTGGACTCTCTCCAGCAGCTCCACATCCTTCTGCTGTTGTTCCCAGAGCTGGATGCAGATTCCAGGTGGGATCTCACCTGAGGGGGCAGAGGGACACAATCTCCCCTCTCCCCTGCTGTGGGATCAGCCCAGGACACAGGGATTTCTGGGCTGAGGCCTGTGGAGCTTCTCCACCAACATCCCCAAGTCCTTCTCCCCAGGGCTGTTTTATATTTAATCAGGTATGGATGGAAAGGTTACATATTACTGGCTCTTTGTTTTAAAATAACCCCCTCTGGAACAGCTCTTCCACCCAAGCAGCTCCAGCTGCTCATCCCTGTGGTGTTTGCAGTGTGGGTGCTGGACAGCTCTGGCACTCACAATGTTTCTTGGCTTGTCATGGTGGTGACACTTTATCTTGGTGACTTCAGTAGACCTGATACAACATTTCATCCATTCCCTTATTCCTCATGTGGGGTAAAATCTTCTGTATTTCTTGACAGCGAGTAAATTGTCCTCTAAACCTTTTGACATTGCTTTTCCTGCTGTGGGAGTGACCAACTCTGCTTGCTCAAAGCACAGTTTAATAATTTATAAACAACCTATTACACCTGTTTGAGCACTTCCTTTATATCCTGTGTCATACAAAACTCACAGCCCCCTTCAAACTCACATTGGTGAGCAGAAAAGGTGGGTTTGATTTTAGTTGGAATGTTCTTCCTAAAGGAATGGTGCATTTGTTTGCTCTAATTTCACATTCTGATTGTGAAATTTCTGATTTCACAAATTCCTCTGGTCTGGGTTGGATCTTCTCCCAGAATTTCCTGTGCTCCCCTTCCCTCAGCTGCTCAGGGCAGGAGCAGGGCTGCCTCCCAGGTAGGTAATGATCCATTAAATCCATCCCAGAGGTTCTCCCCTCTCCAAGAAATGGATCCCAGGGATGCTGAGTGAACCTGAGCGTGGCTTCAGAGGGTGGGTGGTTGTACAAAGTCAACGCTGCAGGACGTGGGTCGATTGAAATTAAAGTGGTTTAAAGAGCAGGCAGGAAACTTGGGTTTGAATAATTGATCCTTAGTTTTGTTTTGCACTTGGGCTCTGCTGAGAACTTCAGGGGTTTGTAGCAGGTGTAACCTAAGCAATTGCATTGCTTCCTATCCATTTATTACATGCTGAATTAGAACGTGGTTAATCCTGCATATTTCCCAGCTGATTCTTGTTTAAAATCATGTCAAGCTCCATTTGGATGGAAACTAATTCAATTGGAAGTGCAGTTTTACTTGATGTTAGGGCTGTGTTACACTTATGTCAAAATGCAGCTTTTCTTTTAAAATCCATTTTTTAAATACAGTGAGTCTTGTCTGGATAAGCTAAATTTCACCTAATTTCTGGTTACCTTGTCCTTCAAAAGCACAGAGCTGGCATAGCTCATCAACTTACCTTATTTTTATTCCTCATTTAAAAGCAAGAAACTGTTTTTTTCCTGCTTTCTGAATTCCCAGCTGATTCCTCAACTTTGAAAGCAGCAGTCATTGAACTGAGCTAAATAAGCAAAGCAGAAAGAAAATGTTTGTTCTTTTGTACTTGCAGACAAGGATTCTGCTTGAAAGATGGGTTGGCACTTCATCAGACACTAGTTCCCAGTGCTTACCCAGTGACTTCCACTGGTTCACTGGCTTGATATAATTTTCCCTTCGAAATTTTTTTTTTTTTTGCAGAATACGCATCTTAAATCGTTTTCCTAATTGAAATTATTTTAAATTAGGAAGTAATTTCAAAGCTTTTATTTTTAAACTGCATGACTCTGCAGTGATGCAGATGCACCTTTGCCTGTGAGTGTTGCAGCTGTGTTTGGGAAGTCAAGGGCACGTGGTGTGGCAGCCCCAGCCCTGTTGGATCCCCTTTAGCTGGGAGTGGGATCGTGCTGCTGGCTGGGGATCTCATGCACACACAGCCCAGCACCACTGGGTCTGCTTTGCTCCAGGGCCTCCTATCCCAAATTTGGGTGCTCGTGTGGGATCAGCCTTTCAGTGGGATGTGGGGCCATCAGAGAACCGTGGAATCACAGAATGGTTTGGGTTGGAAGGGACCTTAAAGCTTGTCCAGTTCCACCCCCTGCCATGGGCAGGGACACTTTGCACTGTCCCAGGTGGCTCCAGCCTGGATTTGGACACTTCCAGGGATGGGGCAGCCACAGCTTCTCTGGGAAACCTGTGCCAGGGCCTCCCCACCCTCCCAGGGAAAAGTGATGGAGCTGCAGAGGGGAGATGTCCCCTGCTGGAGACTCATAATCTGAGTATCTTCCAGCTCTGAGCCTGTTCCAGGGATTTTTCCCTTTTGGGGAAAGACCCTGAATGGGAATGTGCTTTCATGGCATGTCTGGACTCGGAAAGGAGGTGACCACAAGGTGCTAAGGGTGAGCCCTTCTCTGAAGGGATGTCAACATGAAGGCCCTGAGCTGCTTAAATGGTAGGATTTGGGTTGGTTTCTTTGTTGTGCCTGCTCCAGAGTTTTCAGGATGTCTCTGGAAGGTGATTGGAAGGAACTGCCTGAGTGGCTCCTGTTGAAGGATGTTTGCTCAGGGCAGGATGCTCCCTGGCTCACAGGGCTCTGCTGCTATTTTGAGCTCCTTTATCTTTATAGATAATGCTTGTCCTGGCATCATTTGTTGTTCTCCTTTAACTTTTAAAGGCTTTAAATGCAAGTTAAACATAGACCATCTACTTCTTCTAAATCTTCTTTTGAGCTCACGTGAGACATGGAAGATGGCAGCAGTTTAGAGTCATAAATCCCAGGATGGTTTGGGCTGGAAGGGACCTTAAAGCTCCTCTCATTCCTGCTCCCTGCCATGGGCAGGGACACCTTGCACTATCCCAGGCTGCTCCAACCTCCATCCAGCCTGGCTTTGAACTCTTCCAAGGATGGGGTGGCCAGAGCTTCTCTTCCCTGACAAAGCAGTGGGACGTGAGTGGGTGGCCAGAGCTGTGGTTTGCAAAGGTTAAAATTGGAATTAGTGTGTGGAAGAATCATTTCTTATTCACAAATGATTTAACTTGACTGAAGGCAAGGCAGAAAAGTCTCCCTGCAGTCACTGGAGTAGGAGCTCTGTTTGCAAAAAGAGCATCCTTGACAGATGCAGCTTCTGTGCAGTAGTTAAAAATAACTTGTGAGGAGTTTAACAAGGAAAAAAAAAACTTGGGGAACAAATCTGGGCATCAGTTTGTGACAACTCTAGTTTTCTGAATGTAGTGGGGAATTAATTTCTGAGATCTTGAGGCAGGAAATGTGTGTATGCAGCACATACAGCTTCTTTTGCTCTCCTTTTGGGATATTAACTTTTCCTGTTCCTTAAGTTTGGACTGGTTGCTCTCCTGAAAAGAGCTGAGCTCCATCTGCTTTTTAAAATCAGAAAAAATGGTGTTTTGCTACATGTAATGTACAAATTGAAAGAGGGGAAATTTAGGGTATATATTAGGAAGAAATTCTTGGCTGTGAGGGTGGGGAGGCCCTAGAATGGAATTCCCAGAGAAGCTGTGGGTGCCCCATCCCTGGAAGTGTCCAAGGCCAGGTTGGATGGGGCTTGGAGCAACCTGGGATAGTGGAAGGTGTCCCTGCCCATGACAGGGGGTGGGACAGGATGGGCTTTAAGGTCCCTTCCAACACCTTAATATTCTGTAATTCTGTGTATGGATTTGAGGGAAGGTTTTTTGGTGGTTTGTCCAGCAAAGATATATTAGGACAGTATAATAATTGACTATTTATAAAGAGGTTTTTTTATTCAGTCTTGAACAAACAAGTGCCTTTAGTGCAATCTGAGTTTTGCCATCTAAAAACCTCGTGTTTTCCCGTTGCATATTTTGTTTTATTTGCCAATTAGTGACAACTGAATAGATTATAAATACATGGCTTAGGATAAACTCTTACACTAAACCACAGAGTATTTGTTTTCATTCCTTCCCTCTTATTTGGAAGTCAAAACCATAAGGCTGCTTAGGATCCATACCTTCCTGGTTTTCTTAGGAACAGGTTTCTTTTCCCTCCACTTTTTTTTCCACGTGTGTGTTGGAGATACCATTTAAGGTGTGATCCTGGAAATGCTGAAGTGTGCTGGTAAATCCTGCTAAATCCACTTGGAGTCTCCCAAGTGGAAAAGCTCAGGCAGTCGGGGCCGGGCGTTCTCTACCCGGGAACTTTGCAGTGTGGTAACTTTAGATGAGAAGCTGCAGCACTATTTCATCTTTAAAGCACTGTAATACTTTAAAATGTATTGTAATTGGATCAAAGTGACCAGCATACAGTTATTGGCTTTGTGCTGTTGCCTTCAAATGTTTTAATTTTTAAAAAAAACCTGCTTTGTACTCAAGACGGTCTTGGTGTTGTGTGTGCAAAATAAAAAGGTAAAAGCACTCTATGGTTATTCCTGGGGTTTGAGGGCTGTAGTTTGGATAAAATGTGCAAGCAAAGCATTGTTTGAATTCTTGGGAGATTCCTGTGCTGTCCCAGTGTGTTTGATAAATCAGAGAATCCCAGATTGGTTTGGGTTGGAAGGGACCTTAAAGCCCATCCTGTCCCACCCCCTGCCATGGGCAGGGACACCTTCCACTATCCCAGGTGGCTCCAAGCCCTGTCCAGCCTGGATTTGGACACTTCCAGGGATGGAGCAGCCACAGCTTCTCTGGGAATTCCGTTCCAGGGCCTCCCCACCCTCACAGTAATTGTTTGACTTTGGTCTGTATCATCATCCTGACACCCTTGGTGTTCTTACCTCCTTCAAGTTTCTCCAGCATTTCCTTTCCTGATCTTACCTTGAATCAGAAGCTGCAGGAGAGAGTGTAGAACCATGGAGAAGAGTTGGTGTTTTGCAGGGTGTCTTGGAAAAGGATTTGGACAGGACCAGAATGGCTGGAAAGTTCTGGGGAAGAGTCCGAGGGTGGAGGAAATGAGGCAAAAATGAAGGTAACTGGGAAAGATCTGTGAATATCAGGAATAGTCTCTATAGGAAAGACCAAAGGAAGGTCTTTCCAGGAAGAACTGGAAGGAAAATTCAGCTTTCACAAGCACTGAGATAAATGGAATCGTATCATGGAATGGTTTGGGTTGGAAGGGACCTGAAAGCCCATCCAGTGCCCCCCCCTGCCATGGGCAGGGACACCTCCCACTATCCCAGGTTGTTCCAAGCCCTGTCCAGCCTGGCCTTGGACACTTCCAGGGATGGGGCAATCCATAGGTTCTGGCAAACCCTTGTGTTGCCTTCAGAAAAGGCAGTTTTTCAGTGGTGAAGGAGCAACTCCACTGTGTGAATCCCTGCTTTGCTGCCGGGATCAATGCAGGGAAACATCCTGCTGTGAAAATCCCCCCAGGATCAATATCCCCTGGGCACCCAACTGTATTAAAGGGAATTGGTGGCCTGAGGGATGTTGTAAACACTTGTTTTGTGCCATCAGTGTGTTTGCTGGTGGGAAGGACCCACCAACAGCTGCCATGTGGCTCCAGCTGCACCTGGAATTACTGCGGAATTACACACACTCCTTTGTTTTTTAAACCCCAAATATGATTAGACCTCAGTAGTGGAAATGCTTTGGTTGCTAGTAAATTGTATACATTTTTAAATAATAAAACAACCCCTTTATTTCTGCTGGATGAGTTGGGATGTAGAGAAATCCCCAGCTAACTTTGGCCCCTCCGTGACATTTTAAGGGATAAACGATCAATGTTATGCAAATGAGTGAATTGATCAAAACTGGTGATTTAAATCACTTTGATTTACATCAGCAAGAGGGAAGCTTTGATTTAAATCATTGATTTTAATCTCGTTCTGGGATTGTACTTTCATTATTTTCCTAAAGACAGGTTGATTTTCATTGGCTGGTGACTATTTGAAGCGTGTTTATTTGCAAACAAGTTGAGCTCTTAAGTTAATTCCCTAATTTCATTCTTTGGGCAGGAGCAGGAATGCTTAGCTGGTAGGGAAGTGGGCAGGAATATGTCCTGAAGCAGGTACATAATTCAAGAAATCCTCATTTAAATCCTTCAACATTTACATTTATAAATGAACAAATTATTCCTTGTATCTGCCAAAGTGGTTTAGCACTTGACTCTCCTTCCCAGTGCTTTTCCTGTAGTTTTTACCAGTGGAGGACTGGGATTTACATTCCATCCTTCCTAAACTCCCTGAAAGACAACAGTAACTAATGCTGCTAAATATTTGATGTCTAATTTTAAATAACATTGTTGTAAGTTTGTGTCTTGGAATAGTTGATAAGAATTTTAATGAAACTTAAAAAAAAGTCAATTAAAATAGAATTCAAACCCCTCTGTTTTTACATCTTCCCTTGTGAATTCTAATATGAATTCAAGTGGTTTCCTGGCTTTTTTTTGATGGTGAATGCAACCCTGGTTTGATAATCAAGGTGAAAAATGCACTAAGCAATGGAATACATATTGGATTTCTTATTTCCTCTCTGAAGCACTTTAACAGCAGATTTTTTTAATTTTAGCACAGAGTGTGTCTGTCTCACAGACGAGTTCAAGTGGTTTGGTCACTGTTTAAATTCCCCAGGCTGACAAGGGAGGCAGACACTGCTCTGTGTTCTTGTGATTAAACCCAAAACTCTTTCACACTTGAATTTCTTTGTTCCTGGACCACAGGACTTGTTGCACAGAGCAGCTACAACAAGGATTGAATAAGCACAAAGAGATACTGGTCTGGTTAGATTTTCTATTCTAATTTAATAACATTGCTGGGGTGGTGATAGTTTTATCTCAGCTCTGAGGAGCACCTTAAATCCTCTGGTAATTAACTATTTGCTTGTTACTGTGTAAATATTTATGCTTGGGAAGAAAGGCAGCAATTTTGAGGTGAAGCTGATGATCCCTTCTTGAATATCCATCCAACCTGTGGTGCTTCTTACAGCCCAGTGCTTGTACTCTGCTGAAACCTGGCAGTATTTAGGTAGAAGATGCTGCAAAGCCTCCCTTTTCCCCCCCAAAAAATTAAAATTACTTCTTCAGAATGTGCTTTTTTGACTTCTGTACCCCCTCATAACAAATCCCTCACCGTGTTGATGCACCAGCTCTCCATTGCTGGGTGTGCTGTGCTGTAAATCAGGGCAAAAGTGAGGTCCCAACTTTTTGTTGCTCTCAGTTTCCCTGGAATTCTGTGCTGCCAGGTCATTCATTTGCTGCTGTTTGTGTTCCCTGGTGGTGCTGTGATAAATAGCTGTACCTGCCATCACTCAGGTGGCTGCTGCTGGCAGTGACAGAGAGATGTGCTCACCAGGTTCTTGCAGATGTTAAGCTCTGCTTAATTAGTTAGAAAATAATTATATTTTTTCTGATGAGGGGGAAAAAAAAGCCTTTATAGGAATGCAAATGTGGTGCTGCTCAGATCTGTAAAACAGGAAGAAGAATTAAGGTACATGTGACCTCACACCCCTGGGTGCTTCTGTCCGCAATTCTAGATCAGGTTTTTAATTCTGTCTCAAATTTTGCACTTATCTGGGTACAAAGCAGGAGCTGAGGGCTGATCCAGCTTACTGAGACAGTTTATATATATTGGAACATCCATTGGGAAGAAAAAAAGAAGTTGAGGTAGAACAGAAATAACAAATTGTAAAGAGAAATGAAGTGGTACCTGCTGTTCACCCACACTCATAGTACAGGGAGTGGTAAGTTAAACTGAAGTGGAAAGGAAGCCCTTCAGGATTGAGAAAATATAAGGATTTCTTGCCCATTGCTGTGAAACACTTCAATCTTGATCCTGTTTTATGTTGGTCCCTCAAAAATGTGGACGTGGGGGTGGTTGTACAGATCTTAATGAGTGCAATAAATCCAGCTCCCACCCAGCTGCAGCACAAACTTCCTCTTGGACAAGCAAACAAAAGTGGGAATGTGGGACAGCAACAGGACTGGAAACAAGATGTTGTGTGGATAATGCAGAAGCTGAGAGTGTGGCAGTAAAAGGATGGAGAGATGAGTTGTGCAGGGATTCCTGCAGTGTCAGAAAAGGGCAAAGACCTTTAAAGTGAACCTTCAATAACCCCCCCACTTCCCAAGTTGTGCAAACCCAAGGTGGAAGGAGGGAAATGAGGAATAGGATGTTTTCTGTGGGGAGAAGAAGAAAGAGTGGACCTAATTTTCAGCAAAAAAATGATATTAGGAAAGTGATTTCTGTGCTGGACTTGTGGAATAGCTTTATATGGAGGCTTAATATTCTACTTGCTCTTCCCTGAGTTGCCCTAAGCTTTTCCTGCCAGTAACTTCATCTCAATGCAGCAAGAGTTATCTGTGAAGTCTAAGTGATCCTGCAATAAAAGGGCCTTCTTAATCAAAGATGGTAAAGTCTGAGACAGTCAGTGCTTTCAGCATTGGCATCCTGTTCTGCTCAGGCAATCCCACGTAGGAGGAAGGACACAAAAAGTGATTTGGCCGTAATGCAGCAAAACAAATTCTGGCCAAATTGTGGACTTGGAGTTAATGGGTACACAGTGTTACTCTGCTGACTGGAAATCCTGGGGAGCTCTGTAGCCTGTTAACTACTGAGAACTGTGTTGTTATTTCAAGTTTGGCTTCAGCTGGTGAAAAATGGGGCACTTTCACGTCTTATATTTCAAAAATAAAAACGTTTTAAGGATATTAAGGGCAAGTCTTACCAGGGCTCTGAAGCAATGCAGTGAGGCTGTGATCTAATCCATTTATATGCATGTGTGTGTCATCCCTCTTTCTCCCCCAGCCAACTGGATGTTGACTTATGGTGTCAGTTTTCTCCTTGTCGATGTGGAGCGAGTCTTTCCCGACGCTCCGTGTTTTACAGCGCGGCTCTCGGAATGGCTGCACATAAATCGTGCCCAGGCCATTTAGGAACATCACATCCCTTGCAGGGTCAGACTGGCAGGCAGAGCAGCCCAGCAGCCAGTCCCTGCTTGCAGGAAAAACAATAATTGCAGATATTCAGCCTTTATTTTGCAGTTGGTGAAGAAGAAGCAACGCGCGGGGCTTCGGGTGCTTCTCCCAGGGAATGAGTGATGGGGGAAATGACCTCGAGTTGTGGTTCAGGTTGGACATCAGGAGGCATTTCTTCATGGAACAGGTGGTTAAACATTGGAAGGGGCTGCTCAGGGAGGTTTGGAGTCCCCATCCCTGGAGGTGTCCAAGGAATGACTGGATGTGGCACTCAGTGCTCCGGGCTGGGGGACAAGGTGGGATCAGTCACAGGTTGGACTCAATGGTCTTGGAGGTCTTTTTTAACCCAAATGATTCATGGTTTATGACTGACAAAATCTGGGCTGTTGGGATTCATTTCTGTCATTCCGCCTAAATTTCGTTTCCAGTTTTCCCCATCAGCTCCTTGACCCTCTTTTTTGGAGCTCATCTGCTCCAACTCAGCAAGGGCACTTGCTGGTTCTTGCCTGATCAGTCTGTCACAGGCAAAAGTGGCTCCAGACTAATTTTTTACAGGTTAAGAAGGTTTTTTTAGACCAATCCTGTTTGTTTTTTTGCCAAGACCTTTATATTCCCAAGTATTAATACTGAGCAGTCTCTTGAAATTAACTGATATTTGTTATATGCAGCATCAAATATACCAAAAAAATGTTACTAAATCGGGGTTTGTTAACATGAAGGGCTTAATTCTGTGTTAAGGGTGTCAGATTTACTTTACTCAGTTCCCCCCTTCTTTTTCTTCCAATCATTTGACTCTGGGAGCTGGATCTTAAAGAAGAGCAAATGTGTGAGGACAGTGGGAGAATGGCTGAGATGTTTTACTTTCTGCTTTGGACTCTGAAGAAAGTCCTAAAACAAAGAGACTTTCAGGGTTACCCCACTTCCCCTTTTCTTTTTCAAATCCTTAAATGGCTCTGGTGGTGGAAATCCTTGGACTCAACCAACACTCTGTGACCATTAACCCTTCCCAGTGATCCAGGTATTTCACTGGGTGCATCACATCTCTCCTGCAGAGCTCGTTCTCTGTAATCCAGTCACTCCAGAGGGGACGGATTTCCCAGAGAAGCTGTGGCTGCCCCATCCCTGGAAGTGTCCAAGGCCAGGTTGGAGCACCCTGGGATAGTGGGAGGTGTCCCTGCCCATGGCAGGGGGTGGAATGGGATGAGCTTTAAAGTCCCTTCCAACCCAAACCCGTGTGATAATCAGATTTTCTTTTTAATGTATGTAGGGAACTTGCACTCACATCCTAGAAAACTGGTTTGGATTATTTAGAAAGGTAGCACTTTAGGGAGGGATGAACTTCATGGTTTCCAAACAGAGACTCCTGTCCTGCTCTGTTCTCTGGAGCATCTTGGAGCAGAGTCTCAGTGCTGGAACTTGGGAATGTCTTCCAGGAGTTGTTTAAATTACCTGCCTAATGGGAATTTGGCTGTGTTTTCAGTCAGTTTAAGTCATTTTTAAACAGGGGTTAAACTGGCTTAACAAATAGTAACCTTGTGTGGATGGGGACAGAGATTTATGCAACTGATAAATGTGCCAATACATGATCAACTGGGTGTAAAGAACTAAGTAATAAATGAAGTTGAAAGTACCCCTTTATATAAGTCTGTGTTTTGGATAATATTCTTAGAACTCACCAAAAAGAAAAAAAATCATCCTCCTGTCTCCTGTGCTTGGCAGCAGAATTGTTGGTCAGCAGGAATGTTCAGAACTTGGTGAAAAATTGTTTTTTAGATAATTGCCTGTTGCAGACTGTCTAGAGGAACTCACATTTTATTTTTTGGCATATTGCATTAAACAGGAGCTCTTACATTTTAGGAGTGATGTGTTGATTTATGTATCCTCCAGTCCTCTGGTGGACATCCAATTTCCAAACTTGGATACCTCTGTTGAATAACCAGAGTCAAAATTTTTAGTAGGGCCTGTCCAACTCCAAAGGAAAAGGGTGAGGGAATGAATGAGACTTAAGACAGGACTAAAAGCTTGCACAGGAAAAGCTTTACACTCATTCCCACCTGGATTTTGGTGTTTATACCTTTGAGTGGGTTGAATATTCTCCCCTGAGCAACATCCATGCACTTGGAGAAGACCTGCAAACCTACCTAAAAGTTCAGAATCAAAGTGGAAGTTGTGTGTGGGTTAAAAATATTTAGTTTTTTCTTTCATTACCCTGAAAATTGGAAGCTTGTTAAAGCAGCAGCTCATTGCTGGTGTTGCCAGTTGTTGTGTCACTGATACACAGGAGATACTGCACAGGTATTTTGGAATTATAGCTGTTAGAAATTCGATAGCAGCCAGTGTTGCAGGGGGAAATGCACTTCTCACCCTTGATGGTACAACCAGGACTCTTGAAGCATATTTTGGGAGGATTCTGCTCATCTGTGGTGTCCCAGCAGCTGGAAATCGAGGGATAGAAGCATCCACACCCTCAAAAGTCTTACTTTTAATTGATACTTATTGTCACTTTGATTAATATCTGAATTGCACATGTGTAAAGCTGCCTCCAGGGTCCTGAGTTTGTCTCCAACAGCAGCTTTTTGGGATGAGATTAATGGACTCGACTGACTTGGATTTAAAATAAAATTTATATTTAAAAAAATATAAATTCAACCCAGAAGTCCGAATGGCAAATTATAAAGAATCTTCCCAAATCTTTAAAACAGAGGGTTTGGAGACAAAGTAACACAAAAACACATCTGGAAATGAAAGTCAGGGCTGGAATATGAAATGAGTGTGAGGAATAAATTAATGTTTCTTAACTCTTGGCCACTTTCCATTGCCCCCCCAGCCCCAGCCTGGGCCCTGTGTTAAAACCAAGCACAAATATTTGGTTCAAGAGCAGTTACAGTAGATAATGCACTTTGTGCTTGTTTCTGGAGGAGGGAAAACCTCCATGATCAATCAGCTTTGGGAATAAATTGATGCCAGTCCTCAGTGAGATGATTTGTGCCTAATTCTGCCCATCCCTTTGCCTGTGTCACAATTAGCAGGTTCCCTGCAGACAGTGCCTGCATCCAGCTGCATTATTTGGGGGGAAGAAGGAAGTTTTCTGAGGGAGGAGGATGTGGTGGCAGCTGCCAGTGACAGCTGGAATGATGTATGGGGCACATACCTTCCAGCAGGTCCCTCCATCTAAACCACCCTGCTCTGAGCACAGCCCAAATTTAGGATCTGAGCGTGGTGACCATGGCACTCACTGAATCTCTAATTCCATCTTCTGCCATTTACTGTCTTTCTCAGATGCTCAGTGAGACTTTTTTCCCTGGTTGTTCTATGGAACAGCTTTGATTTTTCTCACTTTGTGGTTATTTTAAGCTTCAGAAAACAATAAGAATGTACTTTTCTTTTTTTTTTTTTTTCCCCTCCCTTCTTTCCTCTGTGCTTTTATGAAAGCAGAATCTGTGTAGATAAAGCACAGTTGATCTGTTAGGGATTACTGTTTCTCAGTTATTCTTTTGCTCTTGCATATCATGCCTTTATGTAGAAGAATATTTAAAGGTGCTGTGTAGAACAGCCACATGAAAGATTCTTTGTGCATTGAAGAATCCTGTGTCACAGGAGTCCACCTGTTCTCCCCTAACTTTTTATTTTATTTTATTTTATTTTTTTTCAAACTGAAGTTTAGTTAAAGTTGATTTTTAGTGCTTGTAAAAGCTGCTGGGTTTTGACAGCCTTCGAGATTGAAAGGCTTGTCCCCACAGGTGGTGGCAGCAGCACCGTGGCCTGGAATTCAGGGCACAGGAGTGGGAATCAGAAGATCCACGTTCTGTTCTTGCCTTTATCACAGGTGACCTTGAGCCAAGTAGCTGAGGCTCAGTTTTCCCTGGAGAATTTTACCTTGGCTCATGAGGATGTTGTAAAGATTTGCTGCTCTGTTAGAAAAGGGAAAAAAAAAAGGGTAAAATCCTCTTACATCGTCATCAAGCAACAGAGATCATCTCCAGTCTACCAGCCAGGAGAATAATTGGCAGTTTTCAGGAGAAGATATTCCCAACAGCCCATGGAAAACCTTGGAATAAGTGGCAGTTCTTTCTGTCTTTGCAAAATTCATTGAAGAGGAGCCACCCAAACCACATTGGCTTCGTGCAGGTCCAAAAAGCCTGTTGGTGTTGGTGTGTCCTACATGAAATCCTGAGGGGTTTTGTGGAGACTTGAGCTGGATCAATCCAGGGATCCACTGGATGTAACTCTGTGTGTCACATCGTGGTCAGTGCTGGACAATTAATGCACCCATCCAGCCTGCAAAGCTATTCCTCTGATTAAGCACAAGAGGAGTTTTCTTTTTGACCCTTTCAGGCAATCAGCTTAATTCCCAGAAGCCTCAGATTTAATTACCCATATCATTACCACAGCATGCATAGCTGCAGGTTTTATTAATGACCATAAAATTACTGAATCCTCTTCAAAATGAGTGTAGCTTCCCAGCCAGGAGGTCCTGTCACACCTCAGCTCTGCCATAGCTGAATCCACAGGTTGGTGCAGCACCTCTCATGTCCTTTGGCAAGTGCCAAACCTTGCTCATCCACCTTCCTGCACCTCCTAATAAATTATTACTAATATTCTTCTGCAGTTCTGCCACCAAATTCAGGTATTCTTGAGTCTAAAACAGTAGCTGAGCTGAAGTTTTGCTATTCTAGGAGCCTGTTTTTATGCCTTTAGCAGCAGCCTGACCTTTACACTCTGTTTCAGGTTCCTTCCTCTCACTCTGTTGCCTTGCTTCCTATCCCTAAAATGTTCTTTAATCCATTTCAATTCCTTCTCCCTGCACAATACTTTATGAGTTTGTAAATCAGCCTGAGTGGTACAAAATCAAATGCTTTCCTGAGATCCTGATAACTTATGTCCACTGTTTCACTCCTGTCTAACCTAACGATTTGGTCGTATAATAAAAAGGATTTCAGCAGATTTGTCAGGCATGACCTTCCTTTTATGAATCTGTACTGGATGTCCTCTACTAAATTATGCATTTCCAAATGTTCTGCAATTTTGGCTTTTATCAACACTTCCAATACATTCCCACAGCTGAAGCTGGATTTCCTGTTCTGAGATTCAGCAGAACTCAGTCACAGCCCAATGAAATTCATCAGTTTTTCAGAATTCTCTGTAATACAACTTCAACTCTTTGTCCTCATCTTGCTGAATGACTCTTCTCTGAGAAGATGTAGGTTTAGATGGGATATTGGGAAGGAATTTTTCCCTGGGAGGGTGGGGAGGCCCTGGCACAGGTTTCCCAGGGAAGCTGTGGCTGCTCCATCCCTGGAAGTGTCCAAGGCCAGGTTGGAGCCACCTGGGATAGTGGGAGGTGTCCCTGCCCATGGCAGGGGGTGGGAAGAGATGATTTTTGGAGTCCCTTCCAACCCAGACCATTCTGGGTTTCTGTGGTTCTGCAGTTCCTGACACTGTAATTTTGTTGGTTTATGGAGCTCTGACAGAACTGTGTGTTCAGGAAATAAGTGACTCCTCACCTGCAGTTCAGGTTTGGTGCCACACGTGGAATGAGTTGCTGAGTCTCAGCCCTGCCACAGGTGGGAGGGTGTATCTGACAGCTCAGTCTCAGTTTGGTTCTGAGCTTCCTAAATAATTCCAGTTCACACCAGAGGTCAGTTCACCTCTTTGTGCATCTGTTTGTTTTCCATCCTTGTTTCCTAAAGAGTGTTTTCCATTGCAGGCTGGCATTGTGCTTTTGGCTGAGTTTATAGATGTGAGGGGGGGAAGGGCAACTCCAAATCCTTCAAGTGTTCTTGCTTAAAGCCCTTATGTTGTGCTCATACCTACTTTGAATGTATAGCTTCCCACTTGGGCTGTGCTTCCAAATCTGGATTTCTCTTGGAGGTATGTTCTGACCCACCTACTTTGCACTGCTGATATATTTAGCAGAGTTTTGCTGTCATAGTCCTGTGCTGCTGTCCCAAAGCTGTCACCTGCTCTTCTGCCTCCCTCCTTCCCAGCTCCCTTCCACATGGCAGGAGTTCCACATAGGAATGGCTTTAACTGAAAGAGGGCAGAGTTAGGTGGGGTATTGGGAAGGAATAATTCCTTAAGGCCCTGGCACAGGTTGCCCCATCCCTGGAAGTGTCCAAGGAATGTTGGAGCAACCTGGGATAGTGGGAGGTGTCCCTGCCCATGGCTGGGAGGTGGAATAGATGATCTGTGGAGTCTCTTCCAATCCAAACCATCCCGTGGTTCTGTGATTTCTTGCCCCCAAAGCCTGGCACGTGCAGCACAAAGGTGCTGCTCAGCCTGGAGGGGTTGAGAGGAGCCCAGGAGGATCCCAGTTGGATCTACAGCTGCCTGACAGGAGGTCACAGCCAGGTGGGAATCGGCCTCCTCTCAGGTGACAAGTGACAGGGTAAGAGGGGACAGCCTCAGGCTGTGCCAGGGGACGTTCAGGTTGGACATCAGGAGGAATTTCTTCATGGACCAGGTTGCTAAGCATTGGAAGGGGCTGCCCAGGGAGGTTTGGAGTCTCCATCCCTGGAGGTGTCCAAGGAAGGACTGGACGTGGCACTCGGTGCTCTGGGCTGGGGGACAAGGTGGGGTCAGTCACAGGTTGGACTCCATGATCCTGGAGGTCTTTTCCAACACAAATAATTCTGTGGCTCTGTGCCCACGATGCCTGAGCAGAGCCTCTGAGCAAGGAGCGTGTCTTAAAACCACAGGGAATGGCTCTTCTTTGGCCTGGACCCAGCTGAGAGCAAAAGTATTCCTAGAACAGTGGTTGGGTGTGTGTCTGCCCTGTGTCTGCTATTTATTGCAGGAGGAAATTCCCCAGTTCTGGAGGTACTTAAAGTTTGGGAAGGTGCTGCATGTAGCGGGGACTAGATTTTCTTTAGAAAGCCAGATTCTGCCTCCCTCCTCCAATCTTCCTGTTACATGTCATCCAAGATGGATTCCAAGTGCAAAAAAAAAATTCAAATAAAGAAATAAAGCAAGCAAACCTGCAGCAAGTGATTCATTCCTACTAAATTTAAACCACTTATTATGGGGAGGGAAAAAAAAAAGAGGGAACTCGGATTACAGGTTTAGCGAGCGTGAGCACATATTTCAGCATGTATTGCTGGATTTGTAATTGCCAAACTACTGATTTCTTGGAACTCTGCTATTAGCATTGTTAAGCAGTGTTCCAGACAGTCACTCCTATAAATCCTTGGTGATATGTTAAGCAGGACAAGGCCTTTGTAAGGATATTTAGCTTGGGAGCAATCCCTGTTTGGGGTGTGTGGTCTGGGATAAGGGGATGGGTCAGGGAGGTGACTGTGTTTGCTCTTGGAATGTCCTGCTTGGGCATCCAGCTGATGTTTCCTAGAGTGTTACTGCCACTTCTTACAGGAGCTTGGAAATATTTGGTTTATTTGTTTGAGTAAAAGTGTCAAAGGGGGTGGATGGAGGGGCCAAGAAAACTGGAGAGGGACTTTGAATAAGAGCCTCTGGATAAGAGAGACTTTTGAATTACAGGACAAGGGAGAATGGCTTCCCACTGCCAGAGGGCAGGGAGAGGTGGGATATTGGGAAGGAATTCTTGCCTGTGAGAGAGGTGAGGCCCTGGCACAGGTTTCCCAGAGAAGCTGTGGCTGCCCCATCCCTGGAAGTGTTCCAGGCCGGGTTGGATGGGGCTTGGAGCCACCTGGGATAGTGGAAGGTGTCCCTGCCAGTGGCACAGGGTGGAACTGCTTGAGCTTTATGGTCATTTCCAACCCAAACCATTTTGTGATTCTGAAGTTACAGGTACCTCAAACCCTGGAATTATGAAAGCACCTTGCTAAATGCCCTTTTTTCTTTCAGGTTTATTTTGGTAACACCAGTATAACCAAGACTTTTTCATCCCTTCCAGTCTGCTGCCAGAGGTCATCTCTGTCTCTAGTTCTAAACTAGTCTGTGGGTAGAAATAAGATGAAATGGCTCTGGTATAAAATCACCAGAGTACAGCTTTACCTTTGCCAAAAAAGCTTGTCCTCTCCCTTGCATCTGCTGATCCACGTCCCTCTGCAGGGCTGGAAGAGCCCCACGGGCTTCCTGTGTGAAAAAAAGCAAACTTTGCTGGGCCTATTTGCCTGCCATGGATAATTCCTTCAGAGGAGAAGTGATCAGAGCTGGGGTCATCGGAGAGGAAGGAGAGGGGACAGCAGGAAAGGAGAGGGCAGAGCCACAGATCAATATGTGAAGCACAACCCCTTGACAAGGGCAGGGGGTTGGACAGGGGCAGGGAGACTTGTTTGATCTGCTCCTGCTGCAGCCAGGACACGTCTGGCAGATCCCATCCCTGCTCCAGCATTGCTGGCAGACCCGTGGATTCACTGGGATAATGTGGATAACTTGGATTCACTGATAACTCCCTGTGTTCTGAGGGGAACAACAGATGGATGCCCTGGGACTGGGCACCAAACCTCCAGCACTTGTGAGCAGAGGGCACACACTGGTTTTCTTTCATAGCACGGTTTTACACAGACTTTGGGGGGGATGGAAAAGGGTTTCATTTTATTTTATTTTTATTTTATTGCGAGTAAGCGAGAGCTCACAGAGCCTTTCAGAACTGTTTTATGTTTTGTGAGGTTCCTACCGAGTTTATTGTTTGTACAGCATTTTATCACGTTAGTCTTTGGGAAAATGGGATGGTGATCTTAAATCCAAAACCTGTTTTGAAACAGATAATACTTAAATTTTATGCAGTGAATTTGCTGTTGTGGAGTGATACAACTTTCCTCAATACTTTTTTGTGCTATACAGCAGTGCAAAAGTAAAGGATTGTGAGGCATTGCTTCTTTCTCTTCCACATTTGTTGCTGGTACTAGTGATGGCAGAGACAATTCTGGTTTCTTTTCTTGCATCAGCAGCTGGGAGTTGGTTCTTCAGCTGAAATGTGCATTTTACATTGGGCATCTTCCTACTCACCTGGGGTTGTGTAGGGGCAGTTCTCTGTGCAGATGCAAATTCCAAAGGATTATGGACCACTGTGTGAAAAAATGAAGCTTTTAGAAGTGCTCCCTGAGTTGGCACCGGAAAAGTTAAAATCTGGTCAAATAAAAAGAAAATCCAGTTTGATTGAATCGACACATTTCAAAGCCCCTGTCTTGCAATTAATCTCCCTTTGTCAAGTGACCTGGTGCCAAATAGCATTTCTGGAATTCTGCTGAAGAAGGTTTGGTGACTCCTGAGGTCAGTAGGGGTTCCCTGGAGAGTCCTGGATGAAGGAAGGTGCAGTCAGGTGAACGCTGATTCCTTGGAGCTGTTGTATGTCCTGCAGTGCCTTTCATTTCCCTGCTCTTGTCCCAGCCACGAGCTACATGGAATTAGGGTTAGTCTTTGTAGCAGACTCTGGAATCCTCTCTGGGACAAGCAGTGCAGTTGGATTCCCAGTTATCCTTGGCAATATGGATCTCATTCCAGTTGGCACGTCCAGCGCTGCTGCGTCACTGTGTTCCTCGCAGAAAACTGTCAAGGTAATTTGTGTTAATTGGGATGTTCCCTGAACGAGCCCCTCGTTTATTGTGTGTTTGGCCCAGGCTGGGACTCCAGGGCTTGGCAGTGTCCCATGTCCAGCTGAAGGGGGATGTGCCTTGGGGTGCACACGGAGTTCAAGGTGTCACAAAGGGGCTTTGAATCTCAGTTCTCCTTCAGGGTGTGTTGTAGCTCCTGTAGTTATTGGGCTGATCTCAGTCTCCCTCATCCACTTCAGTGCTCAGACTGCTCTGAGTGGGTTGGGAGAACCTGTTTGATCCCTGAGGAGGTGGATGTTGTAGCAGCCATGTGTTGTCCCCACTACTCGGGGGTTTGTGCCTCGCTGTGAGTCTTGTGCTGTCGATGTTCACCTGTAATTTGGGCCAGAAAAGCAAATTCAAATCTGGCCTGTGGTTCCAGTGTTTAGCCATGATTGGAGTGAGACAACGTGCAGCAATCCAGGGGAGACACCAGTGTAGGTGCTTGGTGTGGGAAGGCTGGAAGCTCATTTGTAAGCAGGAATAAAATCCAGCCTGGGCTCTCTGCTGAGCTGTGTCTGCAGAGGTAAGTTGGTGACAGCATTTCGTTTTCCAGCTGCCATTAAGCACAAAGCAACTCTAAATTATGTCCTTTTACTGGGATTGCACTGCCTTTTATGTATCTCTGGGACTTATGGAGGAACTCGGGGTCCTTTCCACTGAAATACAGATGAACTTCTCTGCCTTTCTGGAAGCCTTGGATGAGTTTGGGAAACTTCAGAACTTTGTGACCTTGGATTTTCTGTAGAAAGGATCCATTGCCAGTCTGCTTTAAAATGGAGCTCAGCCTATTGCTTGTGCTCTAGGAAATTCCACTAAATTTGTGTAAGGAGGTTTCTTTTGCAATGGAGTGGGGATGGAAAAGGAGAGAACCAGTTTTAACTGCAATCCTTGGCTAATTGTCTTGTGCAGCTCTGCTGCAGGGCATGTTGTACTTGAAATTATTTATTCACTTTTTTTTAGTTTACCAGCTTTATGGTGTAAAGGGGGTATGTGCATAAGATGGGGATGTGTGTTTTCTCAAGGGGAAAGGCTTCTGTTGGTGGTTTCTTTTCATTTAGAGGGTTCTGAGAAAGAAAAGGATCCCATAAAAAAATTGCAAGCTTGTTAACAAGGTGCTGCTGCAGTCCCTCACCATGATCCCAAAATACGATGTTGTCCTGGGGAGGGTGTGGTAAACAACAATCAGGGGGAGAATGAAAACAACCTTGGTTGGAGGGGACTTCTGAGCAGTTTTTCCAAGGATTTTTGTGTTCATAGAAATAGAATCTCTTGCTCCTTTCGCTCGGGGAAGTGATGGGAGTCTTAAATCTTGGCGATGCTCAGAAGCCATCTGGACACAGTCCTGGGCAGCTGGCTTTGGTGGCTCTGCTTGAGCAGCAGGCTTGGACAAAAGGGCTTCCAGAGGTCCCTTCCCAGCTCAGCTCTCTGTGATTCTGGGGTTAGAGGGTCACAACCTGTCCCTTAAGAGCTTTGCCATAGGAATTCCCCGTTGTTACCTTGGAGCTGAGCCAGGGTTTGGAAGGAGCCCTGGAGGCAGAAGCTCAGCACATGCAGTGACTGCTGTTTGTGTAGCAGTGGCTTTTTGACCACAGTTTCCTGAGGGGCTGCACAAGACCTTGCTCAGGGTACAGCTCAATGAACTGACTTAAAAATCACAGAATCATAAAATACCCTGAGCTGGAAGGGACCCACAGGGATCATCCAGCCCGAGTCCTCCCTCTGCACAGGACACCACAACAATCCCACCATTTGGGAGCGTTGTCCACACACTCCCTGAGCTCTGTGGTATTTAAATACTTAAAATTTAAACAACTTGGAGACTCAAGAACCAGCTCTTCTCTTTGAGTTGCAGAGCAACTGCACAAAACTGCTCAGGAGGTGGCAGTGCTTGGAGAAGATTCCTAACCTTGCTTCCCAGGGCACGAGTGAAACACATCCTCCAGTCATATGGCAGAGCTGGTTTTAATTCTTTTTTTTCCCAATAGGCCTATTTTGGGAAAGTGGGCTAAAGAGTCCTAGATTAGCTTTAGTATTTTGGACAGCAGTCCTACTTTTGTGTGTGCACCCAGATGAATTTATGTTGAAGTTTTGATACAAAATGCAGTACCTGGAGCTTTAAAAGCACTGGGTAAATAACAGCCTGTCTGAACATCTCCCAGGGATAGAGGACTTGGAGCTGGCAAAGGAAGGCTGCTGTCTGGAGGCTGAAGCCAGACACATTCAAAGTAGAAATCAAGTACAAATTTGTAATGGAGAGAGGGTGATTAATCACCAGGTTGAACCAGAGTGGATGGATCCTTGGGCTCTTGCTGGTTTTGAGGCAAGATGTCTTGTTTTACTTCATGCTCTGCCTTAATGCAGAGAAGCCCATAGATCCAGAGTCTTTGGGGTTGGAAAAGAACTCCAAGATGATCCAACTGGAATGAGTCCAACCTGTGACTGATCCCACCTTGTCCCCCAGCCCAGAGCACTGAGTGCCACGTCCAGTCCTTCCTTGGACACCTCCAGGGATGGGGACTCCAAACCTCCCTGGGCAGCCCCTTCCAATGTTTTAACAGCCCTTTTCATGGAGAAATTCCTCCTGATGTCCAACCTGAACATCCCCTGACATGTGTTTTTAGACACATGTGAGCACACCCAGAGTCCACCCAGATCTGACAATTCCTACAGACCATGGAGAAAAAGACTTGAATTTTGCATTTTTTGCTATTTCTGGGAGAGGATTGGTCTGTGATTATGTGTGGATTGGGAATCTGCCTTTACTGGGAGTTCAGCAGTGGTAGAACCTCATTCCTAGGGCTGAATTTCTTCACCATCAGATGCATCAGGTTTATCAGCAAGGCTGGAACTTGGTGGTTCTGCATTTCAGTAACTGGAATGACAATTGTAGTGGTGGGGCCGTGTCCTCAGGCACATCCCAAGTTCAGCCACTGATATTTCCCTCTGTGGCTTGGAGCCAAGAATTCAGCCCCTCTATTCATGTTTTACTTTTGACACAAGAGTGATGTTTCTCTTCCCCAAGGACAAAAGCTTTTAATTTGTAATTTGTAAAGCCCTTTTAAAGAACTCACCAAGGAAGGTATTGGTGAAATACAAAGTGGTGGCTTTTTTTGGTTTTGGGTTTGGCTTTTTTTGTTTGTTTCTTTCTTTCACTATGTGAGTCACACAGAAATTAAAAGAGAGAATGAATTTCTCTTCCAAATAAGTGATATCAGCCTCATCTTTACCAGGTGACTTTCTCCTTGCTGCTGCAGGACGTTGTGGATCAGGGTGAACTTTGTTTCAAAACATTTAATTGCATACAGTGAGAAATGAAGAAAACAGAAGTGGATCCCAAGAATGTATTAAAAATCGGAACTAAAATGAGAATGATTTCATGTCAAGTGAGACAAATGCAGAGTTGATACTCCAGTGCTTCACACTTCCACTTGTCCTTGGCACCGAGAAAATGAGATTTTTAATATCTGAAAAACAGATTGCCATGAGGACTCATCCATTGTAAATTTAAGCTGCCTTTATAGCAACTTAAGCTGGGGACAAGATTGTTCATTACATCTGATTCTACAACTGCAGCCATGATTTCCATATTAATAGTGACTTTTTTTTTTTTTTATTGTCTGTACCAGAAACAGGAAAGAGGAGCTGGTTGTGTTTTCCCTGTGTTGGCAGATAATTTGTTTAATGAATAATGCGAAGAGGGCAAAGGTTGGTGAGTTCTTACCTGCCTGTCACTAAGACAGTGGTGACACCTGCCTTTGCAGCTGCCTCAGACCTGGTTTGGTGCTTTGGTTTGTGCCAAAAGGGAAAGAGGGATATTGATCCATGATTTCAGAGCCATGACTCGGTGATGGTGGAAATCACGTTGGTTGGGTTTGAATTTTTTTTCTGACTGAAATTACAGGCAAAGGGTTGTTTCTTGTCTGATGTGCCTTGAAGTGGCACAAACATTTAAGCAAACTTCCCGTGTGTGGGGAGGTGGGGAAGGTGTTTCTGTGCCACTGGACTTTGGAGCAATGTGGAGGATTCCCTGTCCTTCCTTGGTGCTTGGCTCAGCCTGGGACAGTTTGGGATTGCATTCCAAGTGTAATCAAGCCATCTCGACCTTTAACGTGGCCCCAGGGACACTTTTTCCCCTGTTTTCTCCTGAACTCTCTGCTGTTTATTCCTGCTGAAATCCCATCATCCTCTGTCTGCACTCACAGGTCTGGAGTGTCTTGGAAAAGCTCCTCTTCCTCCTCTGTTCACATCCTGAATTTGGTCTGGATGCTAATGGCTCTTCACTTAAACATCTGAGATCCTTACCACTTTCTTCCTCTTCCATTACTATCCCTGATACCATCCTCCTGCCTTTGTCTTCTCAAAACCTGAGTTCCTGCAGCCTTTTCTTTGCCTCTCTCATCTCATCTCCTCATGTTCCAGTTTTAATCCTGCATTTCATGATGATGGAAGGTGATCTTTTCTTTCCTTTCTGAGTTTCCTTCTTTGCTTCTTCCACACTCCTCACCCTGGAAGCAAATCTTTCTCTGAGGAATCCAGTTCTCTACCATTAGCCTCTCTGACCTTCAGAAAGTTTGTATATATTTAAGCCTAATTTGTTCCTCTTTGGAAAACAAACCATCTCTCTGTATTAAAATTTGGCAAGAAGTCAACAGCATGATCTCATATTTTTTGTGACTGCCTCGGGGAACACGTTTAAAATGCAGTTAGGAGATTTAGCAGAGGAGGGGTTTGGGTGTAGAAATGTCTCTAAAAGGTTTGGGGTGAGTGACTGTGAGGGACCTGGGAGTTTGTCCCTTTATCCATCAATGGTTTGGTGTCACCGATTGTCTCCCAGGCCACAGGACACGACCTGTCACAGTCTGCTGGGACCACTTGTCTTGTCTGTGACCTTGCTCTTGGTGACCTCCTTTCCTGGAGAGAAAAAGGCAGCTCCAGACCTCAGTGTGGGCCAAATGACTTGTTTTGGAAGTGGCAGCAGCCAGCTCTGAGCAGCTCCCCTCCCTGGAAACACCCAGCTTTCCTGGGCCACGTCAGGGTGGGACAGGCTGGAGCCTCCCAGGACAGCTGGTGGCCAGAGCTGCCACTTCTGGAAAAGCTTATTCTGCCCAGCCTGTTCTCCTGAAAGTTCCTGAGTTTTTTCATGAAGGGAAAAAAAACTTAAACACATAAAGGATGGTATCACCATCCCTAGAGGTGTTTAAGCCATGTGGATGTGGCACTTGGGGACATGGGTTAGTGGTGGCCTTGGCAGTGCTGGGAATGGTTGGACTTCATGATCTCAAGGGATGTGATTCTCCTGCTCTGCTCTGCTTTTTTNCTTTCAGATCCCTTCCAACCCAAACCACTCTGAGATTCCATGATCTTAGAGGGCTTTTCCAGGCTACACAGTTCTGTGATCCATATGTATGTGCCCAGTGGATTCCATCTGGGATAGGTGCAGTTCTTCCCCAAAGTCTCCAGCAGGTGTGATAGAGTCATTCTGTACTACCTGGACCACTCTGAACCACTGAGAAGAGCCCAGATGTGTCCATCCATGACTACTCTATCCATGGATAGCAATCCAGGAGTTGCTAATTATTACAGTCATCTCTTTATGGAGCAGAGAGCTGCTCTATCCACTTGTTTTCTCTCCCAGCTCACCCACAGCCTGAAGAGTAAATACTCCTCTAGTTCTTTCTGCATCTCCCTGGATGTAACATCCTGCTTTTTCCTTCCCTTTGCTACACAGTTTGACTTTTGGAGCACTTTCAATCCATGTTAGTTTGTGGAGAAAGACATCAGCAGTGATAGCAAAGGAAAATTCTCTTAGGTCATTCCTTCTCAGTACCTGTCTCCTGAGCTTTTTGAGGATGTTGGCCAAATAATCCTTTTAATAGCTTTTGTGAGTTAGAAGGGTAGGTAACTGTCATAAGGCTAAATGATTGCATAGATTAATTTACTTGTGGCCAAAAGAAATCAATTGTAATTTAAATTTTTTGTCTCTGGGCTGATTACACCACCACAGTTCAACTTTCTCCTTAGGAATGTGCCGTGGGCATTGGAGTCTGGGAGTCTGTGTGGGTCTGGATTAGTGACAGATTATCCAGAATAATGTGACTGAATCTCTTTGCCTTTCATAGACATCTCTGATGTGTGTTTTCCTTGTGTTTTACAGAATGGTGAATAACACTGAAGACCCTCAAGAGGCTTTATAAAGTCCCATCCCCATGTAAAGTATGCTCAGAACTTTTCCAGTAGTGTAAGTACAAGCTGAAGAAACCCATAACAATTAAGAGTCATTTGGTGTTGTGTTTTTCTGCTAATTTTTCTAAAAAGAGCAGAGAAATGGTCACAATTATTATGAACATTGGTTTGGGGGAACATTTAAACTGGGGAATATTAAAATAACTGGGCATTTAAACCAGGGAATAGTAACTTTTAATTCCTCACTGATGTATTGTTTCTCCTATTTTTCTTGTCACTGAAAGAGAAAGAAAATCATACAGCTCTTAAAAACTTGGCCTTGATCAGAGAAAAATCAGTGTTAAAAGAGAAATCTTCATAGTACTGAACATACTAGAGATACTAAAGGGATACTAGAGCTGTGCAAGGGTTTACCAACCACTCCAGATTTGGTGAAAGGGATGAGAACATCATCAATTTAGTGTTATATGGCAAAGGCAGAAAATCTGGGGCATCTCACCTGACCTTACAATTGGATGTGTTGTTCCAAGAAATTCAAATATCTTGAATCCCAGTGTGAATTGGAGTTGTCTAAATCTCATCCTTGAATTCCAGCCTGTTACTTTGTTCTTTTAAATGACTTCTGTCATAATTTAATTGGTTTCCATGCTGGTTCTTCAATAAATAAGCAAGTGAATTCAAGTTTTGAAGCCTGTCAGGCTGAAAGGAAGGGCTTGACCTGCACTGTGCTGTCTCATCTCCCACTGGCCAGTCCTGTGGTACTTCCCAATATCCTTGTTACTGGTGTGACCAAATGCTTATCCACTAGAAATCAGATTCCTGAGATACTTGGACCTCTTGAATTCTGATTGTCCCAGGCCAAGCTGGAAAGAAAAACCATTCCTGCAGAATAGGTGGGAAGAACCTGGGCTGTTATTTCCAGGATGAAGATTTATCCTTGCATGGACATTCCTAGTGCAGTCACAGGCTTCTGTAGAAGGAATCACAGCAAAAAAAAGACTGATTTTGTGCTGGAAACCAAACTCCAGTGGATTTCAGAAAGACTCCTTGATACAGCCATTAATCAGTTATTTTCTCTTCTGATCAAAACTAGTGGTTTCCTGCTTTGTTACCAGCCCCCTGAGCCACCTCCTCCTCTTTCTTTTAGCTGGAAATAGGTTGGATTTCAGCATTGAGATCACCCCTTGAGATTGTAAAGATCTAGTTCACAGCAGGACAGAAGGCTGGAGGTAAGGCCACACTGCCCAGTGCATCTTTTGTTATAAAACAGGAAATTCAGAGCTTGCAGAGGGATCTCAGATCACTTTGTGGGAGCACAAGGACAGCCTGACAGCTTTAACTTTGTGTCAGACTTTTCCCATAAATTCCCAAACTGGGAGTGATGTGGTTTGAATCTCCTGTGCTGTGATTTCAGTCGTGTTCTGCCCCTGTGCAGTTTTCTGCCACCTGCCAGCAGAGCAGCAGCAGCTTCTTTGATTTATTCCAGTGCCTGTGCAGTTAAAATGGTCATCGAGGAGGCAATGGAAGGAGAAGTGAAAAATTTTTGTCTGAGGGAAAACCAGGCTGAACCTGTTTGGAGGGGATTAGAGAGTATTAAATTAGAGGAAATGGGCCAAGATGACCCATTTAGGTATAAAGTTTCTAGATTAAACCATAGATATCTTTAAAAAAAAGGGTAAGTGGGAACGTGAAGAGGAAAGAAGAAAATGGAGCCTTGAAAAATTTTAAGAAGTTTGAGCTTAAATAGTGGATAAGTTCAAGACTGAACAGTTTTAAATGGTAAGAAAGTAGCTGGGTTATTCCTGCTAAGAGAAGAGCCAACCTGGCTGCAGCTGCCATTTCACCTGCCTCATTTTTATCCACAGATGGATGAGAGTCACTACTCAAGAGAAGTTTGAGATATGATGTGGACCCAGGACTCTTGATTTTGGTCTCACAAAAATTAGTCATTTATCTAAAACTCAGTCCTGTAGCCAACACAAGTTTCTCCATATTTCTCCATAAATATAATGGGAGTAATTACTTGTGCTTCATAGGCTCATGGCAGTATTGATTAATTAATTTTTTTTTATAGTGAGCTATAACCATCAGTGTGTTTCACATCTCTCAAAATACGATTTCTGAGAGAACTAGACAGTTCCAGTGTCCTCACTTAGAGTTTACCTGAATTATCAGGCTGGTGCTTGTGAATCTAATTGCCAGCAATGACAGGGCTGTCTGGGGAGTGAGTAAAAGCCTTCTGAGTGGGAAGAAAATCAGGGTGAGTAATGCAGATGGAAAAGGACTAGATTGAAGCCTTGTCATCATTTAGGGAAAACAACAGAAAGAAAAAAAATGAGTATGTGAACAGTACCAAGTCAGCACATGTTGAAGAGCAGGCACTGGAGTTACAGGGGCTTAGAGAATAAAACCACCACAGGTTGAGCTGCAACTGTCCAGAGTCCTTGAAATAGGACACAAAACACATTAATTAAACTCAGGTGAAAGAAGACTCAGCTCATTGTCTCCTTTTGTCTTCAGTGACAAGGTATGTTGTAACTAGTTGGTGACTGTAGGAATATTCAGTTGGCTTTTTAAGCTTCCTTAAGTTAAACAATGTCCTGCCTGAGCCCTTGGTTTGACTTGAAGGAAAACCAGATGAGTTACTTCATGATTTCACAGCCACTCTGAAAGGCACCTAAAATAAAAAATCTTGCTGAATGGAAAAATTTCTTGCCCAGAATGGTTTTCCTGCCCAGAGCAGTGGTGGAGTCCCCATCCCTGAGGGATTTAAAAGCCATGTGGATGTGGCACTTGGGGACAAGGCTTAGTGGCGGCCTTGGCAGTGTAGAATGTAGATGGGTCTTCTCTGTGCCATGCAAGAGGAAATTTCCCTAGCTCAGGTCTGGACTACAGTGAGGTGATGAATCCTCTTAAAGCAACAATTAGGACATTTGTTTCTTTTTGAAATGCTTTTAACTAAAATAAAGCTCTCACATGGAAGCAGCTGTAGCCAAAACCCCACGGTTTTGCCGTTGTAATTTATATTCTTCAAGGAGACACTTACCTATTTCCAACTTGTTCTGTCTTCACTAAGGCTGTGCCAGTGAAGCTACACTTGCAAACTGTTTTTCTAGTGGAAAATAATTTGCTTTGTAGTTAAGCACAAAATCAGGAGTAGGTAAGGTTCAGCTGGGTTTGAATTTTAGTTTTCTGAAGTGATGAATTTCTCTTTTAAGGCAGTATTTTGGTTGTTACTCCTGGTGATAGATTCTCAGGGAGAACTAAGATGCCTGAAATACTTCAGAATGTTTCTTTTTCTTCACATGTGGAAGAGGTGGTGGAAATCCTGGTGATGGCATTGCTGGAAACTTGTCCCACACCTTGTCGTGTCTGATGCTATAGATGGAACTGTAGGATGGCTCTGTGTGTGATGAGAAAACACTCAGAGTTTGGCCAGGCCCTTCTTGCAGAATTCCAGAGTGACTTTGAACAAGTCATTGTCTCTTGTCTGAGGTCCAGCCCCTCTCTGGGAGCTCTTGGTAGCAAAAATTAGTGTAGTTTTACTTCTGTGTCTCACAGGGGTCTTCTGCTGAAGGGTGTGTTACAAATACTTAGGTACTGCAGTTGGCAGAGTTAATGGAGAAGAGTTCTGAGATTCTGTCTGGATTTTAATAAAGGGTTGGTCAAATTCTGAAGTGAGATCTTAATACCCTGTAATCTTGACAGCTGAAAATAATGTGACTTATCGTGGAATCACAGAATGGTTTGGTTTGGAAGGGACATCAAAACTCATCTTTCTCCACCCCCTGCCATGGGCAGGGACACCTTCCACTCTCCCAGGTTTCTCCATGCTCCATCCAGCCTGGCCTGGAACACTGCCAGGGATGGGGCCATTCTGGTGCTTAGGTCAGGCCCACATCTCAGTTTTAGTGGTGACTCTTAATGATTCTCTTTCTTCACGTGGGTTAAAACCACTATTTTGGTGTGTGTTGGTGAGATTTGCTGTAACTCAAGCACACAAGTCCTGCCCTGATTCTGCTACAGAGCTTCTATATCCAAAGTTTAGTCTTTGGCTCCAAATCCAAGAGCTCCTCCTTGCTCTTGGCACAGGACTGGGCTTTGG
>WEIV01004014.1:0-12171 GCA_013390005.1 Calyptomena viridis
CAGGGTCAACCTGTCACATGGGGTGACAAGTGTTTAGAACTGGTTTTCTTTACCTGCTGAGGAGATTGGAGCTCAGGTGAGTTGTGGAGGGGGAGGAGGTTCTCGGAGGCAGTTTCTCCCATGGCCCTGCCTCATGCCATGGCACTTGGGGGCAGCAATGGTAGTTTCTTCTGCAGTCTCCCCACATGCCATGGCGCTGGGGGTCCCCCATGCTGTGGCAGCCTCTGGCAGAACCCTCAGGGTGGCTGCAGTCTCTCCCATGGCTCTCTCCCTCTGCAGTTGCTCTGTGAAGGTGGCCCAGCCATGGCTTTTCTGCCTGGATGCCAGTGCCTGGCATGGCATGGTGGACCTTCGGGGGGAAGATGGCTGCAACTGCTGCTGCAGCACCAGGTGGAGGGAAGGTGTGGCAGCAGCACGCCAGTGTGCTGAGTGGCTCCCAGCATGTGCTGGAAGCTGGGCAGGACAGGGCATCCCTGGGTGAACAGGACAGGGTGGGCCATCTCAGGTGAGCAGTTCATGCTGGGAAGGAGTGGGACCCAGGACAGGGTGGGTGCAGCAGCCAACCCGTAAGAGCAGCACAGGGAGCAAGGCCACACCCAAGGGGAGTGGCAAAGGTGGTCCCGAAGGGGCTGTGCAGCCGCACAACAACAGCTGCAGGGAGTTCTGGGCAGGGTGGAAGTGGAAACCAAGGACCCCTTTAAAATGCAATGCCACCATTACACACACGGCTGGGCATGGAGAGGTGAGTGCTGCTGCTACTGTGGGCTTCTGAAGTACCATCCAGAGCTCACTCAGTGTTGTTGGCTTCAGTCCTCTGTTCCTGTTGTGGAAAGAAGGCAAATGGAATCACCACACATGTTTTCCTTGTCTTCGAGACAGGAGAAAGGTCACTGCTCCAGCTGTTTCCCTGCAGGCAAGCCACCATCACCTGCTAGCCTGCAGCTATTTTCTGCTGCTGCGACTTTGAAGAACACTGCTAACATCTCTCCTTCCTGAGAGGACTCCACAGGAAGTTTTTCCTGGTGCATTTGACCCCCTAAACTCCCATGCTTAGGCCCCTGCAGGATTCAATTCCACGTCTGAGGGGTGACAGCTGTAGTCTCAGCTCCCAGTCTGTCTGGAAGCTTTTATGGTGTGCCAAGGTCACCATTTTAAGCTCTTTTCTCAGCCATATCCCCCTCCCAACAGCACATGGCAACACATGGCACATGGCAACCCCTGCTATCCTGGGCATCCCCTGCTGACCACCAGAGACCACATGGCCCCCTTGCCATCCCCTGGGCAACCTCTGCTAGTCACTGGAGACCACACAGGATCCCTGCCACAGGCATCCTCTGCTGGTCACCAGAGAGCACTGCAACTCCCTGCTACCCTCTGGCGCCCCCTGCTGGTCACAGTTGTTGCTGCATCCAGGACATACAGAAAAAGAAACAATTAGTATCCTAAGCAGTACTGGTTTATAATTGTTGCGAGTTTGTTCTGTTTTACTGTTTACATTTAAATACATATATTTCTTTTACACTATCTCATATACATACACATATACATATATATTCCAAATATATAAATATATACAATATATATTCTCCAATAAACTCCTTATCTCTCTATACATGCTTTTTTTGTCTCATATCAAATTTTAAGTGATAACTGCCCAAACCAGGATACCTACAGAAATAGTTCAAGGTTCCACAGAAACATGCTGGGCCATGGTTCTGGAGCAGGAGTGTCAGAAGTGGCACCTTCAGGGTCACCTTTAGAGTTATTTTCCTCAGAGTTCTCAAAATCTGAATGAAATGGTGTTCATGCCTCACTGGGAAGCCATTGAACAAGATAAGTGGTGTAAGTGTGTATTGTTTCTGCCCTCTGCAGTCTCTCAGTGATGCCCTGAAGTGCTCTAGCTCATAGAATATAATCTGTGTGTCACAGATTCCTGTGCCTGTCTGTGCAGCTGAATCAGTCACTGAGCGTCCCACAGGATCCCTGAGGTTGGAAAAGCCCTTTGAGAGCATTGGGTCCATGTGCTGTGCAAGCACTGCCAAGGCCACCCCCAGCCCATATCCCCAGGCACCACATAAGGAACAATCCCCAGAGTGAGAGGGACTGGAGTGAGGGCAGCAGGCACTGACAGTGTCATTGCTCACTGGTAGTGAGGCTGGGGCCCCCAGAGGGGCTTCAACAGCCCTTCCCTTCTCCCTGACTTCTCAGGAAGGATGACTGGTCTGGAAAGCGCAGTGTGCAGGGAAGCAGCAGCCCAAAGTCATGCTCAGGATGTTTCCCTGCAGTTCAGGGCACTTCTGCTTGCAGCACCTTGCAGTCCCGTGTGCTCTGCACCTTTTCCTCATGACTTTTAAGCCCTTGGAAAGAGATTTCAGGATATGCCAGTGAATTGCCCCAGCCAGAGAGCTTTTTGCTGACCTAAACAGAGCTTTTAAACCCCAGACCCACAGGGTGTGCAGTGTTTTACATAACAGAGTAAGCCAGTTTGAGTTCTCCTGTTCAGTGGTGCAGCTGCTCCCGAGGGACGGGTCAGCACTTGCTGTCGTGTATTTTTCTCTCTCACAGGGGAAAAAACAACTCAGCTTTCTCTTATAGGAAGGACTAAGGCAGTGAACTGCAATCCAGAGCATCTGCTGGTGCTCAGGGCTGTGGTGTTTGGTGTGGAGGAAACACCCCAGTCTGTTTGGCCTGGGTGTGAATGTGTACTTCCAAGAGTAACGCAGGCTGGGTACCCCTTCCACCCAATGCTTATCTTAAGGAAGACCCGGGACCAGCAAGTCTCTGCAGCTTGAGGAAGAGAAGAAATGAGTCCAAGTAGAAAGATCAGGTGAGACGTTAACTGACTAAGTCTTTATCTGCCCAGAGCTCTTACTGTGAGGGCAAAAGCCTTTGCATCCCTATGGAGCTGAGCTGTCAATCATTGCAGAGAGGTTGGTTTCCAAGTGGAACCCAAATCTGGGGGTCACTCCTTGCCTGGTGCCAGCTGTGCTCTGTCCAGCTGCCAGCATCAGCTTGGCCATGAGCTGTCTGCCCTGAGCAGTCACAAAATGCAGCCTGAGACAAACCTTCCAAAGTTGGAAAGAAAACTTGAAGAGGGTGGTTGTAGGGGCTTTCTCGCAGGCCTGGGGTTAGCATGAGGAGTGGGGGTGCAGCCACTCAGCTCAGGGGTTTAGGGTTGTTTGGGGTGTCAGTCTTGGGGAGCTATCACACCCTCTCCTGGTCAAAGTCCCACCCCAGCTCACTGCACTCTGCTGTAATCCCTGCATCCGCTTCCTCAGCTTGCATGGATTTGTGCTTCCTCTGAAGGTGGTAAATGCCTTCAAAACAAATAGTTTCTTTCATTTCCAGCTTTTTCTCCCCAGCACCACAGTAGCCAAAAAACAAAACAGAAAAAAACAGGAAAACGGGGGAAAAGGCCTAAAAACCAATAACAAAAACCCCAAACACCATTTCCAAAACCTTTTATCCTCATATTTGGCCAGAGACCACTGCTGCCCTTTAAAAGAGAGTTTCTCCAAGCCATGCTCAAGAGCTGCACCATCACATTCCAAAATTAGGATAACCCGTGCAAGCCTGACCCAACTGTGGCAGGGGTGTCCAGAGGTGTTCTCCGTATTTTGGGGTTGAAAAAGGAAGGATATTCAGCCTCTTGATACTCTGGCATAAAGAAAGAGTGGCATAAATCCTGACTCCTTTGCTGCAGGGTCTCTGTGATCCAGCAGAGGTCTGGCCATGGAAGAATAAAACTAACAAGTGTTTGTGTTCACTTTGGGATTTGTCCAAGAGAGAGCATCTTGAAGGAGGGCTCCAGGTGATGGCAGTGCTGCTCTGCTGGCTTAGGCATCACTCTTCCCAGCAAACCATCTCACATCCTGCTCCTGTCCCTGTTGTGGTATGTATTATGTTTAGTTATGCATTTGTATTTTATTTTATGTACAGTTCTGTTACCCCCAGTTATCCCTTATTAGCCCTGCCTGTAAATGGACTGCCCCGGTCTCCCCCTTCCTTTGATCCCACTTAGTTCCCCCCACCAGTGTCTTTCCCCCCACAATCTCCCTGCCTTCGGGTCCCTCCACCCTCATCCCATATATGTACCCTGACCCCTCCCCTTCTTCCAGAACCTTCCCTGTCTCTCCAAGTTACTTTGTCCCTGGTTGGCTTGAGTGGAAGGCCTTAGGCTTCCACTCATGCCAATTACCCCTAAACCCCACTCCTTCTCCCCCTTGGTTGGTCCTTTCCCCCTCTCCACCCCCTGTTTGTGCCCTCTATTTAAACCCATGTTCGAGACCAATCTGGGCTCTTGTGGGTCGGTTCCTTTAGAGGCACAGACCTCCAATAAACCGCTCTTGGTTTCACCACCCTCAACAGTCATCTTTTGTCCTCTTCNTTTTCGGGGTATAGCCATCCGAGGAGGGGGCACGGCATGTCCCCACTAGCCACATTGATCCCGACAGCTCTTTGTTGCTGCCAGCTTTGCACCAGTATCACTTTGATATTCAGACATCTGAGAGGAACACTGTCCTAATCTTTTGCTTCCATTCCCAGTTATCTCATGTTTTTGGGAGGCGAACAGGGGAGCAAAGTGGGCAGCAGCTTGTGATGATGCTGTGGGAGACCTTTCCTCAGTACCAGCAGGGTTGAAATCAGAGCATCCTGGAGTGACAGGGTTCTGGGGCTGCAATCCCACATCCTTTCCTGATGCCATCCTCCTTCCCAGTGGTTCCAGGTGGGAAGGCACTAGGCAGTCCCTGACACTGCTGGCTGTGTTGTTGTCTGTGCTCCTTCTCTCTGCCAGGAAATAATTTCATTTTTGAGGAAAAATCCCAGTAAAAATGGAACAGATGAGAGGTTTCCTTGAGAGGGCACTAGCTGCAAGGGAAACCGCTTAAAAATCCAAGGAAACTGGTCATCCAAACATCCCGCTGTCCCTTCCATGCAAAAAACTCTTTCCATTTCAGGGCAGTTGGTTTTTATCCCCCATATTTCTTCCTCCTTTTCATCATGTTTTTGAAACAACAAAGAAAGTGTTGCTTCCAAGTGTGCCTAACTGAGCCCCCCCCGCCCCGCCCCCGCCCCAGCATGTCTCTGGAAGCAATTCCTTGGCATAGGGACAGTCGTAAATGCTGTATCCTCTTTGTCTTTTGTATTCTTCCCTCCATCCCTCTCCACTTGCCTTTCTTAAACAGCCTAGGCAACATGTCCCTGTGATCCTGGACTGCGTCCTCATCTCAAAGTCCCTCCAACCTGGCCTTGGACACTTCCAGAGATGGGGTAGCCACAGCTTTTATGGGCCAGGGCCTATGCCAGGGCCTCACCACCCTCACAGGGAAGAGTCAAAATACACCAAATCCAGCCCTTTGCAAAGGAGGTGTTGAAAATAATATAACTTACCTAAAATTTCAATTAATGGTAGTAGTTAGCTAGGTTCCCTTTTTTCCTTGCAGACTCTTGTCAGTTTTGATCTTTAAACCACTGGAGCTTTGAGTTTCTCTGGACTAGCTCTGATCAGCTTCAATAAACAAGGGTTGAGAGGGTTGAAGGTTAGACATCTGAGATCTTTAATTTATGGTCCTTCAAACACATGTTGGAGTAACCTGAAGATACAGAGATTAACAGCCTGAGAGTTGGAGACTTTCTGTCTGAGAAAGAATGATAAGGGAACCAAAGAATGGAGATCACATTAGCATTAAGGAAGAGAAATCAATAGCCAATTAATGAAGACCAGTGTGTAACTCAGAACTTTGGAGGCATGACAGATGATCACCAGATATCCTCAATGAAGCCCCTCAGAGACTTTATAAGGATATATATGTATTCTAGTAAGTGCTGGAAAATGTAACGAATATGTAATGAAAATGTGCAGTACAAAAACCAAATATATATGGAATGCAGACATATAAGCTGTAGTGAAGATGCCTCTGCGTGCACTTTGGCAAAATGATTCCCAGGGCACCTTGCGTGCTGTGATCATGCAGTGTGTCGTAATAAATGAATGCCTGGCTACTAAAACTCACTAAACTCACTACTAAAAAGGTTTCTTTTAAATGCTGCTATAAGGCAACATCGTGAGATAGGCAGAAATAAACTAATTTAGGGTGCTACCACAAAATATTTGGAGAAAAGTACCATAACATTCTATTGCCTCTCTTTTTAAACACCAAACTGCTTAAATACACTTTCAGTTTAAACCAATGTAAGTCAGTTGGTAAATTAAGCAATGCTAACAGATTTTTTAAATTTCAGGGGAAAGGACAGGACTGAGGAAATGACTCACCAAAACCAAATCAGGACTCACTGTCACTAGTTCCAAGGCTGCTGGCGCTCCTTGCGAAAGCCTGGGAAACCCTGGGAAGCAGTACTGATTTGTACCGTTTTGTCCCAGTCTCTCTCTGAACCTGGGCTGCTTTTGTCAGAGGCACTGACATCTCCCAAAGGTTCTGGAGTCAAAGACGCAGGACCCAGGCCCCGCTAATCCCGGCCTTTCTCTGCGCCGTCCAATCACAGCCCACCCTTTCACTTCGGCCACGGTCTCGCCGAGCTGCCCGTTCGGTTGCGGCGCAGCCTCTCGGCCGGGCCCCGCCCCTCCATTCCCCTCAGGCGCTGCTCCTGCCGCCATTGCCAGGCCAGGAGGCAGCAGAGGCGCGGTCCCGCTGCCGCAGCCCTGGCAGATGCTGTAGGGGCCAGAGAACGGGGGTGGTGGGAACTCCCTGGTCACGTCCCGCCGGGAGTTCTTCCAGAAGAAGGGGCTGTGGGCGGGGAGCGGACCAGTTCGGCCCCTGGAGCGGCGGCGGAGCGGCCAGAGCGGGTTTGGGTGAGACGGACAGGGTGGGTTTGGCGGGGCTGGACACTGACTCGGGCTGAGATTGGTTGGACAGGGATGGGCGGGATGGGGCTGTGCCGTGCAGGGTATAAATACTGGTGGTGGCCACAGTTCGCCGGGGCATGGGATGTGATGCTGCGGCTGTGGTGTCCGGGGAGCGCCAGTGAGCAGGAGTGGGACCAGCGTGGCTGGTGGGGCAGGGAGTTGGGGCTGGGGTGGGAGCCCCGCGATTGCCTGGCCGGGGAGCCGGTGCAGGTCCTCCGAATGCCAGGCCATGGCAGCGGTGCCCGCCCGACTCTGTCAGTGCCTGGCAGGGGAGTGGACCCCTCCTGCCCTCTGCAAGCCACGGGGCTCCGATAGCCGCAGTCGTAGGGATGGCGGGGGGGACTGGCCGCAGCCCAGGGATGGTCCCCCAAATGAATGGGGGAGCCTCGTCCTCGGACGGTCTGCTATTTGAGGTATTATTACAAATAAAGGCAATGAAGGTGTTTCATTCTATTACCATTTTATTCCACTCGGATTTTCAGTTCTCGGTATTTGGTGTATTTTGTTACTCTGTTACACTACTGTTGTTCTACTCCCATGTGAGGAGGTGATATATTGTTATATCTCTGAGAGATACGTAAGTGCTGAGAGAGATTGATTTGTGGCCTTGTCAACAGCCTCAGTCTGCAAAGAGACCCTGAAGAAGCTTTTAGCTGGAGGCAGTGGAAAGTTGAGGAGCTGGAGCTGAGGCAGCAAAGCAGGTGGAGAACATAAAGATGGTAGGGCTGGGAGTGAAACTAGGGTGGAGATGGGAAAGGAAGAATTGAGAAGGGACAGGGACTGCAGGCCTGGAGCTGGAGGAAAGATTGTCAGGCTGGGGCTGGAATGTAGGCTTCAGAGCTGCAGCAAAAAACTCACAAAGCTGGAGCCAAAATTAGGATCCTGCCAGAAGGACCTGGAGCAGCTGGAGCTGGTGACGCTGGGAAGATGCTGGAGCTGAGACAGCAGAACTGGCTGAAATCACTGAGGGGTGGGATAGGGCCTAGGACCAGGATAGGGATGGTATTCCTAGGGTAGGGCATGTAGGTCTGGAGCTGAAATCACCCTCAAATGGGATAGGGAAGGTGGGGCTGAGAGAGGGACAGTACTGTCAATAAGGGGACTACAGGGCTAGACCCAGAATCACTGTGGGGCTGGAATCACTCTGTGTCTGGGATGGCATCCATGGTTTTGGGATAGGTGTGTGTGGATCTGGAAGCGGGACTGGGGCTGAAATCACTGTAATGCTGGGATAACATTCATGGATGTGGGATAGGGACACTAGGGGTGGGAGAGCAACTGTGGACTGGAACTGAAATCACTCTCATGTGGGATAAGGAATGTGGAGTTGCAGATGGAATCACTGTGGAGCTAGGGTAGTCTCTGTGAAGCTGGGAGAAGGACAGTACCGTTGGTTAGGAACTACAGGGCTGGAAGTGAGATCACTGTGTGACTGGGATTGCTGAATGTCTGGGATAGCATTCGTGGTTTTGGAATAGGGTGTGTGAATCTGGTAGCAGGATTGTTGGTTTGGGGCTGAAATCACTGTAATGCCGACATAACATCTATGGATGTGGGATAGGGACACTAGGGGTGAGAGAGCGACTGTGGTGCTGGAGATGAAATCACTCTCAGGTGGGATAGGGAATGTGAGGCTGGTGCAGGGAGTGTAGGGGTAGAGCTGATATCCCTGCAGGGTGGGACAGTGACTTTGATGTTGGGATAGGGATTATGGGGCTGGAATAGCAACTGTAGGACTGGGATTGGATGTGTGGGGTTGGAGCTGCAAAGTGGCAGAGCTGGGGCCAAAATGAAGATGCTGCCGGGAAAACCTGGAGCAGCTGCAGCTGGCAGCACTTTGAAGATAGGAAGCTGGAGCTGAGACAGCAGAGCTGGCGATGAAATAAAGCTTGTGGGTCTGGAACAGAAATCACTGTGGAGCTGGGATCACTTTGTAGCTGGCCTACGGGCTACGGCTGTGGAGCTGGGAAAAGGTGTATGGAGCTAGGAAAGGGATTCTTGAGGTGGGATGGGTACTGTGATGCTGAAGCGGGAATCACTGTAGGGGTGGGGTAGGGAAAGTTGGGCTGGAACAGGGGTAGTAGGGCTAGAGCTGAAATCACTCTAGGGTAGGATAGCGACTTGGAGGGGTCAATGGTCAGGGGTCAAGATTCTGAAACCTAAAGAAATAATATATAAAGAGGTTGAAAATGAGGAGAAATTGGGAGACATTTTCCGCCACACTGCTGGGGCAGCTGACAAGCTGAACCTCCCTTCTCCACCTCATATAGGCATGCCTGTGTGGGTAAGCAGTAGCCTATATGCATTAATTTCTTGCTTTAGAGATTAGAACTTGCTTTTGCTGCATAATATTTTTAATAGACTGCTTTGCTTTAGAACTTGTGCATATGTTTTGTCTTATATTGTTTAAATGTGTCTTTGCAGACAGACCCTATCACAGATTACCACAAACCTTCATTTGTCACAATTTGTATTAATAAAAAGTGTTATTTCATAACTGTTAGAGCGATTCCGTTATAAAAGTGCTAACAGTTTTTGTTGATGGCAGAATAACACATTGGGAAGGCCCTGCTGAGGGGTGTCCTCCTCCATTGACTCAGGCCCTCCTGAAAGTGCAGATTGAACACACCCTCCGACTCGTGAATCTGTTCAGTGAAGTCCCCCCCATACAGGATGCTAAGAGACTGGGTGGACATTAAAGAGTTGCAATTTCCTGGGTATTCTGACAGTCAAATAAATTACTAAGGGTGAAGAGAATCTCACCTTTCAAAGGGTCGAGCAAAGCCACCTACCTTTTGTGATATTTTAAAATTGGTAGCCAGGAGCGGGGTAGTCATCGATAGTCTGCTGCAAAAACACAAATTTATGCCTTCTCAGGTAGGAAGAAGCGTGTTCAAATGTTTTAGAAAGTTAAAGAGAGAGTTGTGAAGTACATTGAAAAATGTCAAGCTGAATGGAAGTTCAAGGAAGAAAAGAATAAAAGTGTGTTTTGTGCACAAGAAGAAGCTAAACATTTACGTGCTTCTAAACTGATTGCTGATGTTGAGTATGCGGTTTTGAAATCAGAAAATAAAATGTTAAAGTTTTCATTAACCTGTGCGAGGGAAACACTAGAAAAATTGGAAGCTGCAGCTTCTGAAATTGGTGCTGAAAACAAGCTGTTTGACACTAAGACTGATGAACATAAAACTACTTGCAAACTGCGAACCGAAATGGCTGCTGACTGCTAAAAAGTAAAAAAAAAAAGGCACATGGAAAGACTGCTTGCTGTTAAATGCAATCCTGTTGGAAAACATCAAACAAAGCTTTAGAATGCACATAAGGGAGAGAAAATCTAAGAAGGAATCACAGAATGCAAAACCTGTAATAATATTCAAAATACAGTCTAGTAACTCCAAACTTTTGTGTTCAGTGAAAAAGTTAAAAAATAGTGAGCAAATCTGTTCAGAGCAAGGTGTGGCACTTCCATTAGCATCTAATGTTGAGAAAATAGTATTGCAGCCCTTAATTAAAGTTGAAACCACAAATAATTGCCAGAGTCAAGGAACTGCTACTAAAATATCAAAATCTGACTATAAATTGGGAGAGATTAGAAAACAGTAAGTATTAATAAAACAAAATGCCGAGAGGCTGGGTATGTTTTCCGATGGTGAACAGTTAAGATCCCTTAAGTAAACAAAACAAATGTTGTCTTCAAAACCACCTAGGTTAATTTATGACCTCTAACAAAAAAAAAAAAAAAACAATGGAAATCTGTTAATCTCTGCACTAAAACCACACAGAAACTGCATTCCCTAGTTCTAGTGTATACTGGGTTTTTACTACAACAAAAAAAGAAATTATATGTAACTCGACTCTGTTAACAACTGCATCATCAAATATCTTAAATCTAACAGCAATACTAACATGCGTGCTTTGGCACTGACAGGGTGGTTTTGCACTTCCTTTCTATTTCTCTTATCTGCCTGGTTTATTACAAGTAATCGAATAGCATTGCTTTTTTTTTAATCATTGCTGTGCTAACCAGAGGAAACCTCCCATACAAAATCAGGAAAGGAACAACAGTGCAACAAAAACTTAATAAATTAAAACTGGAAAGTCCACCTGAAAAATATAACATCCAAGTTGTTAAACAATTTGAATCNGGAATGCAGGTGAGTGATTTTCAAAAAGTTTGTTGCTTTTAACTACAAATTTTTTGACTTCTAAACTTCAGAATACACAACTGAGGAAGAAATTGCTGATACCATTTTTACAAGCTAAAGCAAAGGCACACAAGCCAACTTTTACCAGCATGGTGTAATTTTCAGTCTCTTCTTCTGTAATTTCCAGCAGGTCAGTGGATCTTTTCTGTAAGTAAACAGACAATCTGGAGAATGCAGTAAATATATTTAAAGACAGAAAAACTTTCTAGCTGCCCATATTGAGCAAGTATTTTCACTTCCCTTCTTTTCATTTTCCCATTTTTGTTCTTCACCACCCACCTTGAACCCTGCCTTTCTTTTTGCTTGTGTCCTCCCAAATAAGCAACCCTCCCCTAATTAATTTTTCAGAATTTTTTCCAATTTTGCAACATCCATGTCCAAGTTTAGAATTTCTGATATCTACCTAGCTCATCTCAACGTTGCATGCTCTCAGCATGCAGCATGCAGTGATGCAGCTCTCAGGCAGTGTTGCCTTTGGAGGACTCCACTCCCCAAAAGCTCCTCAGTGCTCCCAGTTGTCTTTGCAGCTTGTCCATCTCACTTAACTCCCCTTTAATTGTTTGTGAAATCCAGCTATTCTTCACACTGTTACACTAATGTCTGTCATCTTTTCACTGTTTTATTTATTGAGTAATTTTTCATGTGATGTCCAGTAATTGCTAATAGTCTGTTCAGCTAGACCTCAGCCAGACCTAAACCAAGAGCCTAGTCATCTGTCCGTGTACCCAGTCATAACAGCTACCTTGTTAAGGTTACACTCCAATGAAATGCACAAAAGAAAGAAATTTCAGTAGCTTTTATGAATCTCATGCTGGAGCACACTTTTTTGCTGATGTTTGTTGCTAATTATAATTTCTCCCTCATGCAGTAATTAAATAGTAAATTGAGAGTTTATAGAGTGTTGTGTATTTGTACAGTGCACAGCAGATTCCACATTGGTGTAATAAGCACAAACAAGTTTTTCCAGTTTATATTCACTTGCTACAAGCAAAGAAAAGCATGGAAACAGTAACCCTCTGTTCTTATTGATTGCCCTTTGGGTTGGTGGTGAGGGGACCCTATTCTGATATGTTTAAAGCTTCCTCTCAGAAATAAATATAA
>WEIV01004016.1:1327-51134 GCA_013390005.1 Calyptomena viridis
TGTGTAGGAATGGTGGTGAAGCAATAACTCAAATAACTATGCAATGAAGCCGTGCTTTCTTGAGCTTTCTCACAATTTACAACTTAAATCTAAAGAAGAAATGTGTGGAGGGACTGCTTTATTATAAGGGTCTCACAGCATCTATCAGTGCTTCAACTGCTAATANTATTTTATATCTCTTTAGAGCTACCACCGAGATTTGAGTGTGAAATACTTTTTCAATTTGTGACAAACCCTGGATGAGGACAGTATAAAGAAGAAGGGATTTCAAAGAGACACAAATACATATTTCCAAGAGTGACAGGTACTTCTTTGGTAAAGTCTTAAAAAAGTTGAAACGAGTCAAAAAGAGAAAGGAGGAGCCACGAAGGAGAAATATTTTATCAGGAGCTACTAAGTTGGTATTAGATCCAGAGACATTGTCCTGAAGTTTAGAAAGGTTTTTTGACTAATAACTACTAAAAAATAAAAATTTTTGGAAATATTTCCATCTTTGTATTCTGCCCAATTTAGAGGAGATTGAGTTGTTTAACATAGATATATTCTGCTCTTTGAGATCCAGCTTGAATCCAGAATATCCTAAAGATCCTTTTCTACCAGGGGTCTCATCTCTTATTTACAATTCTTACAAAGGTGTCTCAGATGCTCTGGAATATCTTAAACACATGCGGGCAACTGACTGCTCTGCTTAATTATGGACTTGTTCTTTCTTCCAGTCATCAACTGCTGCTAGAAAGTGGTGTTTCAGCTTCCAAAATCTGAAGTAGGGTATACTGCAAGTCTTCCTCATTATTGGTACCATCAGTGCCTCAGTCACACATTGGCCCTTGATTAAGTTAGTCTTAATTTTGTGTTTTAATGTACTGGCATGAGAACTTAATCAGCCACTGCTTGAATAAACAAATAAGGTAAATATTGAGACAGAAGAAAATATTGAACCTAGGCCAGTGCATTTCTAGTTCAAATATTATCTGTATTTAACCTTTCTCTGCATAGGTTAGAATCTCATATTATTCTCTAAAGACTTTTATTCTTGTTTTCCTAAATAATTATTTGGACTACCTGAATTTCGTGCTTGGCTATCGAACTTGCTGAGCTACAAACACTGAGGAAAGGTTAATGTGCTATCCTGCTGTTGATTATGTCAGAATGGGCTGAGTTTGTGAAATATAAATATCCAGGATGCCAAAGCAAATATTTCTATTCTCTTGAACTCATTAGCAAAAGTTTATTTTAGATGTGATGTGATGGGATGCAAGCTATTACTTGGAATAGATGGATAGATTAGGATGGATGGAATTCATGTATACAGCAGGTCAGTACCTATTGGAACTTAATATTTCCTTACTGAAAGCTCAAAAATGGCTTAATTTATGAATACATTCTTAGATACAACTATTTTATTTGATATTTCATCACTTATAGGTAGATTTATTTTTTCTTTCAGTCCTTTCTGAGTTTCTACGTTTAACAGAAATAAAGTAGATCTATTAACTGGCTCGTATTTCATGCAAAAAGCAATAATTCAGCATAAGCAGCATAGAGGAGCATGAACACCATGTAGAACATCACATAACTTATGGAGCTTAGAGTTAAAACATGAGCAGCACATCAGAATCCGAGGATTTTGGTGCATTTTTGTTTCTTTCCAAACTGCAAGTGAGTCTGATATCCAACTTGGTTAACAGTGAGCTGCCATTCAGCCTCAATTAAACTACCAGAGTCGTGAGATAATAACTGCAGGAAATTCTTGAAAGATAAATTCAAGATGGTGACTACAATTGGACTTTGCTGACCTGATTACAGTTATAATTACATTGTGAAGCCCACTTATGGTAAAGCTGACACACTTAACTTTTTTTTAAGAGAAGCAATAGCAGAAAACCTCTTATCTCACTTCACTCCCATGCCATACCCAATACATTCACTCTTGAACTCACTTTGTTTATAGCTTACAAGGGACAAGGTTTATTTGAACTGGTTGTGTTTTGAGTTCATGTGGGTTTCTGCCTTCCACTGCAGAATGTGCTCCACAAGTTCTGGTGTCACTCTGCCTGGCTATTTGTTCTGTTGCTGTGCCAGGGTTTATCACCACTCACTTCTGGACAGTGTTAATGGTGCAGTCACTTCCTCTCTGCCAAACACCCCTAACACTCACCAGACTTCCCTGCATGTTAAGCAAGTCAAGTATCGTTACCTGAAATGGTAAAAAAAATAATTAAAAAAAAAAGTTAAACCTGTTTATAGAAGGAATTTTGATGGATGCTGAACATCCCTTTGAAAGATTAATGCAAGGAAAAGTAGTAATTTTGGATATCTTAGCAGAATTTCAGCTGAGTGATGCTTCACAATACTCAGGGTTTTTTAAAAAAAACCTGTTATGGAAGCAAGATCCTTGTTTCAATCTTTTACTTATACAAAAAACCCTGTATTTTAAATGGAAATGAAAGCCAAGCTAAAAAATGATGGAGGGGTGAAACCAGTGATGTGTCACTGCCCAGTGCTGTGTCAGCAAATAGTGTGGTATGATGGAAATGGCCAATTCTCAAACAACCACAGTTCCCAAGTCATCTCTTCTTTTTTGTGACACACAAAATATAGTTGACTAAGGGAGCCACATGGGAAGAGGTGGGAACTATAAAACCCCACAGTGAATGCCAAGGCAGACAGAAGTGTTTGTATATATGTGCAACTGAAAATATGAAAAAAAAAAAGGTGATTTTGGGGAATCCTGAGAAACAGAAATAGCTGTAGAACTTTTGTTGAAGATAAACATTTTTACCTCAACAAATTTCTTGGCAATTGCTTAAAAGATAGTGATGTTTACTTTTGGAAAACTACCAGTGAGCTGCCAACTACACCAGCCAGAGCAACTTTCCAAGTATTACATCTTCTTATTCACTTAGGCTTGACTCCATATAAGAAAATAGTTCCCATTCTTCACAACTCAAGGGAAAGGTCCTCTGTGATACTGAATCAATACAATTCAAACCACTGGCTGAGAGGATCCCCATCTTTTCTCTTGATGTCAGATGGAAGATCAACATCTGAGGATGTTTGTTGAGTTTGTTGCAGAGCCACCTCCACTATGTGGAGAGCAAGAGGACAAAATCCTAAATGGGAGGCAGATAACTCTTCTGTAATCTTTACATTTTTTCCAAAAGTGGATTGAAATGGAATTTCGGTATATAGGGATATTCAGAGAGGAATGTTAGTCTAATGAAGCCTTTTTAGAGTGGATTCTTTCTCCTGGGTTTGGACTGGAAAACCCATCTGACACCAAAGAAAGTTTCATAATGGAAGTTTTGTGAAAACCAGTCTTCTTCATGGAAATGTTCTAACTGACCAAAACTGCATCTCGTATTTTTTTCAGCTCTGTTTAGGAAACCTATTACCTACAAGGTTGTTCCTTCATGGATTCAGATGTTATTATATCTGAGGGAATGAGAAGAAAGAAAAAGTTTCTATATTTATAGAATTTGTGGCAGCTTCTGCATAGTTGCAGTGAGCAGGTCAGTAGACGTCAGTCAGAGCTTGAAAGACTGAAGGACTCCACCTGCAAGTTGAAGCTTAGACATGCAGAGTTTGTAAAGGCAGTTCTGAAACACAGGGAAAATAAAAAAAAAAGAGAAATATTTTGCATCTCCCAACCTTCAGTACTCCTGTTTTGTCACCTCATTGGCAATTTTAACTAACTGATAACATTTTCCCAGTTCCACTAGTCTTCACCAGCCCCCAGGGAAGGAAGGATCCTGGTCTCTGAGCTTACACAGGCAGCAGAACCCAGCTCAGGAGGTCTTGGTTTGGCAGCAAATGTGAACTAACAGAGTGTCTTTTAGGCGACCCAGGGGAGATATGTTGCTTTACACTGCTCTGATCTTCAGCCAAAGGGGACACTTTTGAATCTGTAAACTCAGAAAGCAGGATTTTGGAAGGAAATTAAGAAATGTCTCCACAACAAGTTAATGCTTATAGTGAAATGTGAAATGTCAGAGAAATGGAAATTCAGTGTTTATTAGACACTTCATTTTATTCAGCTCCTGTGCAAAAGCCCTCAGCTTTAAAGAATAAAAAGAGAGAAATTTATTGTTCCTCACCACACAGTAGCATCTGGTTTGGTGTGATTTAAAACCAATTGTTAGTTTATTCATTTGCATTTCCTATTTTGGTGAGTAAAACGGGAGTTTAACCTGTTGAACAGCTGTTGTCTGATAGACCTACTGAGTTCATCGAAATATCCAAGAATTTATAAAATGACAGTGTTCCCAAGTAAATATAGATAATTATTTCTGAATGTTTCCTATAAAATTGAGCAATGGGGCAATTGCTTTTGCTACCTTACAACCTTGAGATAACATGACAGTGGCTTCGACTATTCTGGCACTTGTCTTAGAAACAGAACTGTGTTTCAACAGTGGGATTGTATGGAAAGCTACATGCAACAAAGTGGATAATGTTAAATGTGTCCTTATAGCCTTTCTTCAAATGAAGGATATTTCTGAAAAGGAAAAACTGATCCATGTCTTAAGAGGAATTCAGACTCTGTTGGAGGTTATAAATTCAATCTACTCCCATCCTTCAGTGTCTCACTCCCTGCAGTAGCAGCTCTAAGACTGGGTGAAGCTCAGATGGTCATTAAAAGCTTTGTAAAGACTCTGCACAGCTTGGGTTTGAAGCACATTAGATTTGAGTAGAGCCTACTGAAGTACAGATCAAAAAAGCACTATTGACTGTCAGATAAAGCCTTATTTCACTAGGGAGTTGGGAAAACAGAGGAAAAATCAGGACCTGTAGTGGTATTTCTTTAGTAATATACCTGTAAGAGATCAATATGCTCTGCAGAACTAGCTGGATGTGGGTGGAATTACCTGCTAAGCCAAGTCTTCTTGCTCTTCCCAAAGCCTGGGAAACTAACCCAAAACAATATTTTAAAATGCAGTTTTATGACTAGACAAAAGTTAAAGTGTGGAAAATGTATCAGTGCAGCCACATCTATTTGCTTTCCTTTTGCAGCAGTGGCTGATGATAACCTGCCTCCTTCCCAACAAATTAAAAAAAAAACCCCAAACCAAACCACAAAAAGCTCAATCAAAGGAAAAGATGACTCACCAAATAGTTTTCACTTTGTACAAGCAGCCCACAGGACTGGGTTGCAGTTGAGTAAGAGTAATTCCACGTGAATTTAGTGCTTCTTATTCACTATCTGTAAGCTACAGAGGTGGTAGGAAACTCCAGGCACTCCATGAGGAATCCTGAGTGAAATCCAGGCCCGTTGCCTCTCTGACTTCAGCTCTTGGGATCAGGTTTGATGTTTTGCATACACCACTCTGGCCTTTGACCTTTTTTTTTAGCATGCAAATAATAAAATTAAAGAAATTCACAGTGAGTTTGGAAATATTGCATGAAACAGAGGTAATATGGATGCCTTGGTTTCTCTATTGTTTATTTCCCATAAGGTGTGGGGGGTTTTTGTGACCCTTTGCCTCTTTGTTATATATTTGTTTTGGTACTATGGGACTCTCAGGGCACTTCAGCTTGGCAGGTGGATGCTGGAAATACAATACAACAGAGAGGAAACTGTCTGGGATGTTCCTGGAGTGTGTGGAAGAGAACTTCTGACACAGCTGGTGAGGGAGTCAGCCAGGGAATCTGATGCCAGATCTGGTGTTTGTGAACAGAGAAGGACTGGTGGGTGATGCAGTGGTTGGAGGCCAGTTTGGCACAGCAATCATGAGATGATAGAGACTCCAATTCTGGAAGTAGGAAGAGGAGGAGTCAGCAGAACTGTTATCTTGGAGATTTCCAGAGGGGAGACTTTGGTCTGGAGCGTGTCCAGAGAAAGGCAATGGAGCTGGGGGTGGGTCTGGAGCACAAGTGTGATGAGAGGGGCTGAGGGAGCTGGAGAAAAGGAAGCTCAGGGAAGACCTTATTGCTTTTTACAGCTACCTGAAAGGAGGTTGTAGCCAGGTGAGGGTTACTCACCTGTTACTCACAGTTACTCTGCCCCCGAGTAACAAGGGACAGGACAAAAGGAAACACTGAAGTTGTGCCAGGGAAGGTTTATATTGGATATTAGGAAAAATTTCTTCACTGACAGGGTTGTCCAGGGCTGGCACAGGCTGCCTGGGGCACTGGTGGAGTCATCATCCTTGAAAGGATTTAGAAGATGTGGGGCATGGGTTAGTGGTGGGCTTGGCACTGCTGGGTTAACAATTGAACTCAACGATCTTAGAGGTCTTTTCCGACCTAAATGACTCTATGACTCTTTCACAGCATTTTACTTCATTTTTCATTGTTTCAGTAACCTAGTTGTGATAGTATTTTTATTGAAGATGCTGCAAACAACCACACATCTGTTTCTGGAGGGCGATTAGGACCTTTATTAGGTGCTTGCCCAACTGCTCAGAAGCTTGAAGTGGGCTAAAATTGAATAGTGGAGTGAAATACATTCACAGAGTTATTGTCATCAATTAGGTCAAACTCAAATCCTTGCCCAAAATGTTATTTGAATGAGTCACCAGGTGGTAGCACATTTCCTGCCAGTGATAGATACATTTTCTTAGCTGAGTTTTTTATTCATAGGAGAGGCATGTGTTGGCAGAGTTTGGCAGGGTTTAGAGGAAATCTGTGAAAAGTACACAAGAAACTCTTACCTGTAAATGTTGGTAAGACCTCTCCCTTCTCTCAGATGTGTGCCTGTGCATGACCCAGAACCCACTGATCTGTGCTTTGAACTTCACCTGCAGCACTTACTCACAAAACGTATTTCAGAGCAAACTGTTGCAAGTTGCTGCTTGAATGTGATGGATGTCACCTTGTAAGAAAAGACAAAAATCCCTTAATGTATGTTTTTCTCACGTATTCTGTATTAATGGTATCACCCCTGTGACTCAACATTTAGCATTGTTAAGGTTTGAGAGAACTTGGTTTTGCACCTTGGAGCTATTCCATGTGTCTTGTTAAGCTTTCTCTTCAATATTTTTAAGTAGGAAAAGCAAATGTGTATAAAGGACCTAATAGTTTAGTAGTTAAACATTGATTCCTCACTAAGATCATGCCAGTTTTTAGTATTTTCAGTCTGATAATCACAGTCTCAACCTTTAACCTCTTTTATATATATCATTGCACACAAGCAGCTTGTGCTTCTGAGCAGTTCATGTCATGATAGCTGCTTCTCTTGTCATGGTTTAAGAGCTTTTATTTCTTTGCAATCTATTGCTGAAAGTTTTCAAGGAATGACTTTTAGACAACAAGTGGTTTTCAGGGTGATGTTACTTTGAGAAGGTCATATTTTGCAAACCATGAGTTCCTGGCTGAGTATGGAATGTGTTGGGGTGTGATATACAGGCACCAAGCAGAAAAGAAGGGAAGATAGGTACTCTGAGGGATGCCTGGGAGAAGTACTGCCAAAATCTCACCAGTGGAGACTGCTGTTTCATATTAGGTGTACTGCTGTCATTCCCTTGGGATAAACCCTGTGTGTCAGCCCCAAAGCCAGTGGCTGGTCCTTGCTGGGTCACTGCCTGGGGTGGTCTTGTGCTGCACATGGGATGCATACCTGGATTTCCCTCACCCTGGATAATAATTAATGGTGTAATATTGCTGTTTCCTGGCTGGGTGGCTTTGGGACCTTGGGCACAAGAGTTCCCATGATCTCAGAGAAGCTTCCATAGGAACTTTGCAGAGTGTGTTTGGTGAATTACTTTTGAAGCTTGAAAAGAGACCCTGGAGCTTGGCAAAGGTGCTTTTTCAAATGTAGTTATTGAGCCAAAGGTTATGCCAGTCTGCCACTACAGCTCCAAAACCATCCTTTTCACCAAGCAAACACAGGCTGTGGTTTTGTCATTGAGTCTAATTATGTGAGAAATAAATACATAATGAATAAGGGTCTTGAATGCTGAGAACCCTAAGGGTTCAGATGAAAAGAATGGCTTAGGTTTGGCTTTGCAGTACTATAAAAATAATTTCCTGAAACACACGACATCAAGTTAGGAATCTGGGCTCCTTACACCTTTAATTTCCCCTCTGGACAGGGCACCTGGTCCTGGGCTGGAGAAGGTGCAGGGCCAAATGCCCTCAGACAAAGATACCAAGTGCTCATTGAGTCTGTTGGGTGTTCCTTTGATCTTGTTAGGAAGTGGAGTGATGTGAGGATCACTCGCTGATGCAATAGGTGGGAGTTTGTTCCATTTTGAATCCCAGGAAGCTAATACTTTTTTGTTGTGGTTTTTTATGGTTGGTTTTGGGCTTGGTTGTTGGTTTGTTTTAACCCCTAATATTTAGGTATTCACCATGGGATCTGCCTGTCCTTGTGTCAAGACAATCAGAGCATCTCTGACTGCTCAGAGCCTTTGGAATATGAGTGAGCTCTGGACTAGAAGCAAGGCAGAGGCCTTAGTCCCAGCCACTTTCTCAGATGGCTTATGATGGGCCCATCATGAGCAGCACAAGTCTCTTCTCTGTCCCTTGACACTGTAGGTACACCTTGGGTTTTAAATACCTGTGAAATTCAGCATCATTTGAGGGAATGAAACCCTGTAGGTGCCACTTTGGGAAACAACTTTCCCAAAGACAAATATTAAATAAGGGACTGGAAAAAAAGGCACAGAGAGTCTCCTCTTGCTCATCACTTGTATGGCTTTCCCCTGCATTTATATCCCTCTCTTCAGTTAAAAAAAGAAAAAAAAGAAAAAGGCCATCTCACTCTTGGCAAAAATTACTCTGTTTGCCTTGGTTTTTTTATATTCTCAGCAGGAAGGCTTTGGAACTGTTCAGAACTTAATAGGAAAGATGCCAGAACGAGGACCAACTAATGGTGTGTGAACTTGCATAAAACAAGAAGAAAAAGCAATGCCCAAACTTCTCTCCTCCTGGAAGGTCTGTTATATAATTCATGATCTCGCTAGGGTTTCTTGCAAAAACAGGATATAGCAAAATCCTTTAAGATATACAAAACTGCTATTTTGGTGCTGAAAATATGGGAAAACTAAGATTATGTACTCCATGGTGAATGTCATAGATGGAAAAAAAAGATGTATTAAATGCCTGAGTCTCTCTAGGGAGAACATGACAGATTCAAGACAGATGCATGTGAATAAATCTTCTTTTAATGAATGACACTTAGCTCTGCTGGGCTGTATCAAAAATATTGCCGTGGTGTCTGTGCAGCTTCAGCAGCAGGAAGCTGAATTGCCAAAGAGGTAATATCCTGACTCTGATCAGTGTATCATAATCAAACAGACTCTAAGCAAGAAGGATTGAGTGTCTCACAAGCCATATTGGATTAAACAAACTTGCTAACTATCTGTAATTTCTGTGGGCTCCAATAGCTGTCTTAAAGGGCTACACAGGAGCAGGATCATGGAGTGCTTTATTTTGGAAGATCACCATCTCCCTGAATATTGCCCAATAGTGATGAATGCATCACTATGGTTAATATTCCATTTTGGACCTCATTTTCCCAGGGTCTATAACTCACCCATAATAATTTGCTGAAGGTTGAAACTTGGCAGACAGGGCTGCAGGCCGGGAATTAATTTTGGTAACACTATAATAAGTGTTCTTTAATTAATGTTAAATGAAAATGGGATTCCTAAGAAATTACACACAGCGTCCTGCGACATGCTGAATGAATTAATCATGATTAATGCTACTAGAATGAATATCAAAAGTGGTAAGTGGGATTTGCCTTTTATTAAAAGGTGTTGCCAGCATCCTTCTACTGATATTTGGCACCAAATTGCTCTTAAAGGGACAGAATGAGGAAAGCACCACCTGTTTAAAAGGGAAAATGAGCAGGCAGGTCTTGTGTTAGTGTGTGTGTAAGTACATCTTAATCCTGTGAGCTCTGGTTACTCCTGCAGTCTGGAGTCATTCAGGGTAAGCACCTATAACCTGAGCTAGTGTTGGTGACAGCTCTGCTTCAAGTGGAAAACTGGACTAAAGATCTTCATCACTCCCTTTCAGCCAACATGGGTGAATAGTAATAAAATTTAGGATCTGTATTATATGGAATTATATATGTAGATATCTATGCAAAAATATTTCATGGACGGAGGCATTAGCTCGTTCAAGAAGGTCTTCTCTCACAAAATTAAGTGCTAATAATGGTCCTCACATTACAATCAGGGAAAGGAAAAAGCAGAAAGGAAAAGCCAAAAGGTACTACCCAAGAAAACCAGCCTTTTGGGAACAGCCAGGAAATAGAAAGTGAATCTGCTTTTTTGTGTTATTTCCTATGTTTGTGAATATCCCATCCTTACTCTTTCCCTAATAATACCTTTGACTACGACACTTGATTATCTTTCCAAACTTCAAAGAGTATTCAATTACTTTTCCCTGCGCAGAGATGTATATTTAATTACGAATTTTGGTGTTAATTCTATTAATCTTGGACAATGGATCACAAACTCGTGAATGCTGCTGCAGCTTCTATCTAGGATTGTGTGGGCTGCCAGATTTCCCCTTACTAAGGGTTTAGTGACACTGCTATGCAGATTGCTCTGGAATGGAAGGAAGAGACCACCTGGGAAACAGCAAAGTTCATTAGCAGGAAACATAGGAATATTTTCTTGTCGGCCCCCAAATAATCTTTTGTGATTGTCTACAGGGAATCAGTATTCCCAGCACGAGGGATATGTGAGTAGCACATGGAAGAAATCCCTGTGAGCCAGACCATGGCTTCAGTGAGGTAATAATATGAGTCATCTGCTCCATCCTATGACTCTACCAGTGTATCATGGTCTGCCTGGGACAGGATCTCATAGACAGAGGCCATAAATCACCTTAACTGCTTGTCCCATGGAGCAGCATGGCAGACACAGTTTGCTAATGTGCTGTCTTGAAATATTTTGAATTTGGTTGAATTTCTCAGAAAGAAAGAATCCGGTTATGTGAATAAGGAATCAGAAAAAAATTATTTTGAAATAATCTGCATTTCAAGAGACAAAAATGTTTATATGGCTAGAAGACATACATGAACACACATTTCCTAGGAATTTTCTGACCAACCAGATTATTGTTGCTCAGACAAATGGTGGAACTTATTGCTAATTTGACCATTTCCTGAAGAGGAAATATGGATACCATTGTCCTTTTTCCTCCTGTTTCGTTTTCTGCAATGGTTCCAACACATCAAACCTTATTATTTTCTTAAATAATAAGAAAATATGAATTAAGAATAACATTCTTAATTAATGTTTTCTCTATTTTTCTTTGCCGATTTGTGTTTTCAGTTTATTATTTTGATGGTGAACTAATATTCCATTGCATGGTGACCTAGCAATATATAAAAAGATGCATTAAAATATACATACATCATCATTATAGTGTTAAAAGAAAATGACAAAAAGAACTCAAATCAGCTGCTTTAGTAGCCTCTAGGCAAGATGATTTCTTCAGATAAAGAGCCAATCTCTTCTGATTTTTGGCATTATTCTTCTTTGCTATCAAAAAAGACCAGACTTCAACAGATGGCTTTTGGGTCCCCCATGTACACCTCTGTCCAACAATCTGTTTACAGTTCAGGTTTATTTTTCTAGTGATCATTTATTTGGACAGAGATAACAGTGTTGCTTTCCCCAAAGAATGAGTGATATACTCTGTGGGGTGAACGAGTAGGCTGAATAATTTTGGCTATATATTGTTAATTTTGATGTGCACAGAGCTGTACAAGTTTGTGAAAGTCTAGGTAGAGTCTGTAGAAAATGTAAAGGTACACTTGTTCTGCACGATGCATTCTGTGAAAATATGATTCAGAAAAATCTCTACAAAACCATCAAAATGGTCAAACAGAGTCAAACCAAAGGCTTGTCCATTGTTCATTTCCCCCTTGCTGACAATGGCTTGTAGGAGAGGCCTAAAGAATTCAGAATTATGTAAAATATACAGGAATAAGGTGTCCAAATGTTGCTAGTAAGAAGGAATGCAAAAGAAAAGAGCACCCCGAACTGATGTTGAATGGTTTATGTCCTCCATGCCTTCAATGGCACATAGTTAAAAATAATCCCCTCAAAGAAAAAAGAAAAAAAAATTCTACACTCATGTAGTGAAAGCCTCTTAGAGATCCCAGCCTGCCTTGCACAGAGTCAGAATTAGTGGGAAATGCCAGGGTAATTTTTTTTCTGGAAAATCCAACCACATTTAATTTCCAATGTCATCCATCAGACCACCATATTTTTGTATCTAAAGTTGTATGGTCTGGAAATGGAAGTAAAACATCACATATAACATGAATGAATGAAAGAATAAATGAAAAGTAAATAAAGACTAACATCTCATTTTAGCTTAAAAAAATAAGTTTATTCCAGACCGCATTTGTTTTCCCTTAGTCTGAGAGTATCCCATATGCCCAGAGAAATGACATATTTAATAAAAATAACCTCAATTCCTTGTGGGTACTTGAGTTTATTCCACTATAAAACTTTGCAAGAAAAGCTAAAAAAAAAAAAGGAAAAATAAAAAGAAAAAACAGGCCTTTTGGTCTCAATGTAGTGCATTAGAAGTTGAGGGAAAGTTGGTTGCTGGTTTCTGTGTGCTGTGTCTGAGAGATGTGGGGGAAGATCAGAACTTAAGAAAGCTTCAAGTCCTCTGCAATGTGCACAAAAGTGCATTACACAATATAAAATGTTTTCCTGTTGAGTGGAATAGCTTAGAGGTACAGATCTTACCCAGGGTGGGGCTCCCAAAGAGCATGACTGGAAAGGACTGGGCTGGCTGGTTACCCAAGGGGTTCTTTCTGTCACAAATGAGTAAGTAGGAGACTAATCTGAAGGTTGAACATAGCTGGAAAAGATCCAACATTTTAAACTCATCATGTGGAAAATAATTACACACTGACAGGTCTCCAGGGCAAAGAAAGAAGGAGAGAGAGAGAAACGAGGGCTTATATTAACTCTTCATTGTTTCAAAAATCAATCAGTTGTTTTTTCATTGAACAGTATTTGTAGGCATTTCCCTACTGTGCACAAGAAATGACATATTCCAACACACCAAACTGTACTATTTTCCTGTGGAATGGCTTTAAACTGAGGGAGGGCAGGTTTAGATGGGATATTAGAAAAAACTTCTTCTCTGTGAGGGTGGGGAGGCCCTGGCACAGGTTGCCCAGAGAAGCTGTGGCTGCTCCATCCCTGGAAGTGTCCAAGGCCAGGTTGGGCAGGGCTTGGAGCAACCTGGGATAGTGGAAGGTGTCCCTGCCCATGGCAGGGGATTGGAACAAGATGAATTTTAAAGTCCCTTTCAACTCAAATCTTTCTATGAATCTGTGATTCTATGACCCTATTTATTTTATTATTACACAGGAGAAGAGAGGTGTTTAATGGATAACACAAGGATTTAAACATTACGTTTTAGAAAAAAACAAACTTCACAGTACTGTAAAATGTAAAAACTACCTTGATTTGAGTAGGTCTTTAAAGCTAATTATCAAGAGTAGAGTATAAAAATTTGAGCAAAGGGAACAAGGTAAAGGGAAATGAGCACAGTGTGAATCCAAACAAGAAAATTCAGCTGTTCATTTGCCTGGAAGGTTCAATGGATGGGTTAAATTATTGTTAAATTTCAGGATCCCAGTGTAGATCATTGAAGACTTTTCTCTTGCTCCATTAAAAGCTGAACTGAAGAAAATACAAAGAGTGCTAAGGTAGTAAAATTCCCATATCATTGAGTAAGATGAATGCAAGTGAGACCTCAGTTCCTCATACAGCCAGCTTTCTGGATCCTAAATTATTACTATGTTTTTTTAATAATGATGCTGGGAATAACAATATCTAGTGAAACTAGATTCAAACCTAGGCAAAGTGAAGCATGTTGCCATTAATCTTATTTCAGCACTGGTGCCAGAAACTCTGAATTCCAAAAGCACCTTTCAGAGGGTTATCTGATTGTCCTCCCCAGCACATGGCAAGCTGCAGCCTATAGCAAGCAAATTAAATATAATCCTATCAGTGCACTGAAATTACACTCCTTTTCCATATGGGGCCTGTGGGCAATAATCATGTTGTTATCCAGTTATCTGTTTCCCTCTAGGAAGTTTTCAGACTAACTAGCCAGAACAAATTCGAAGGCTCTGTCATAATTTCAGGAATTACAGTGCCAGAGGGTTTCTAACACCTCTGGTATTTCTTGCTTTCCTGCCAGGGAAGGAGGGGCTTCCATTATTAGTTGAAGGGTTTTAGTTTATTTGGGTTTTTTTGTTTATTTGGGGTTTTTTCACTCCATGCAATATTTTCTTGTATTCCATTCTCAAGGTGGAGCAAAATAAGTCTGCAGTGTTTTGCCCATACCCACAGTCACACTAACAAATGTATTTCCTTTAAATGCTGATATTATACGAGGTTGAATGACATCACGTTGCTGCTTCCAGTTCATTCCTCCCTTACAAGGGCAAGATTGTATGGCAAGTAATTTGTCAGGGATACTAAAAACGGCTTGGGAACAACAATAATTGTGAACAGGGAGAGTGGGTTCACTGTTCTGACCTGTTTCAGGAGCTCAAATTTTGGAAAACAGCCTAAAAAAATATCAATTTAAAAAGAAAAGAAAATAGAACCTAGGGCATTTGCTAGGGCCAGATATTAGTTCCATTTAGACCCTAAACCATCCCACCCTTAATTGTAGGTCTGCTGCTTTAGCTTGTAGGAGTAGTAAAAGCAAGTAATTCGAGCTAATCAGATGGGCAGAGGAACCAGTGCTTTGTGCCAAGAGAGTCCCTGGAACAAAAGGACAAACGTGGCTGCAGGAAAAGTAGTTTTACAGCCTCGTAGGAAATTCTTGCAGGACTACTTGGATCTTGCAGATGTGCTCAGAAAGTGGTGTAAGTACCAAAATACCTGAGAAACTGCTGGTTTGCCAGTTCAGTCAAAGCTCTTTGTGTCCTGTCCCTTCAGGGCACCACCTGGACTGGGGACTGGCTGAACCTCTCAGTGCTCCATCTCACCCTGATGGCCTGAAAGGTTTGTGCCCTCTGCTCAGGAGAGACAAGTGTCTCCAAGAGGCATCTCATTGCCTACTAAACTGAAGGAGGTATCAGGTGTTGTCCTCAGCAATTTTCAGTCCTTGACTGACTAAAAAGATGGTGAGTGTAGGCTGGTGACTCCTGGGGCTTGTCCAGCTGCTGTGCTGTGAAGTCATGCCTGCTTTATTAGGAATTGACTTTCTCATGCAAATGATCTGTAGATGTGCCCTCCCTGAGACAGAGGACTGTGTAATTCATGTAAATGATGCCTAAGAAAAGATATTGTTGGGAAATAAGCAATTATTTCCTACTGAAAAAAGGACACTTGCCATCTTTCTTCCAGTCCCTTAAAGATGTGGTGTTGTCTGTATGGTAATTTCTTGGAGTGATTAATGCTTATCTGAAACTTTTCTCATGGGAATTATTTGTGCATTTTAGAAATATTATATGTATTTTTTTGCCGTTTCTGTTCTCTCTGTTTTCCATAATATTTCCTTGCTGAGAGCCTCATGTTGTCAGTGAAGATGAGCAAATGTGGCTTATTGAGATTCTCAGTTACAGTGTTGCTTTAGATGTTCTGTATCTAAATTTGTTTGTTGAATACCAATAATATTTAATTTTTTCCCAGTCTAGTTTAAACATATACTATTACAGAAAATAAACACCAAATGAATGGGTGAGAATGGGGGTTGTCCTTTAGAGGTTTTAGCCACCTTAGGGTTGCAGTGGTACAGTTCTGCTGTCACATTAAATTACTCATGTTTAAATTTAAATCAAAGTTTCGAAGAGACAGCTGAGAAAAATAATTTCTCTCCCCCTGAAAGAAATGTGGACAAAAGAGGAACAATAATTAGGCAAAACTTCAGTGAAATAATGCAATTAAAAAGAAAAGAAAAATGTTTGGTTTTAAGTAAAGATGTGAGCTAAAAAAGCAAGGAAGCAAGCAAAGTCTACAAATGCACTTATTGCATAATGAAATCTGCCAAGCAGAAATCAGGAAAACGTGAGACAAACAAGTACAGTTCATTAAAATCTCATATTTCTTTTAGAGTAAAGATAAATGAGAATTTTTTTCTGCCACTATTCATCAATCAATTTATTTGAAGGTCGGAAGACTGCGCTGCTCACAGGTCCCTTATTGAAACAGAAAATCAAATCAGAGTTTACAGAGTTACTAGAACAGAAAATCACTTCAGATGGGAGCAAGCTCTGTTGGATGGCAAAGCCTGGCTTGGCCAGGGTCCCAGTCCTTTCACAGTAACCCCTCAGGAGGTCAAACCCACCAACTTCTGGGATGCCTCTCTGGGATGGGGACTGTCGTATCCTGGCTGCTTCTCCCCTGGCAATAGAGAGGGGTTTCCTCCAAACCTCTGCTACTCTTTCTCTTTTCAGTGTGGCCTCGTTGGAACAATTATAACATGGCCTGTAAATTACAGCATCACAAAACCTGACACTAGAATTATTTAGGAATAGAAAGTGTGAACAGATTAAGTGGAGCATTAAAAAGGAGAACAATCTGATCTGTCCAAGTGCAATGGCAAATCCTGTGTTTAGGAACAATGAGCATATTATAGATGTGCTACACGTTTGTTTGAGTGTGCATGGTTTGTATAAACATTTAAATAGAAGTTCTGCCTTTGTCTGTGTGACACTTTTGTTTCTTACATTCTAAAAAGAGGCCATTAAATAAGGCAGAAATTAAAGGGGAAAACCATGACTTTGATTGTGATATAATTCGGTAGGCAGTTAATTGGTAATTAAAGTCTGGGTTTGCCTTAGTTGGAGCTAAGAATTTATTATTTTTATTTCTTAATGTTTGTCTGATATTAGGTATTAGATCAACAGTTAAGGAAGTGGAAAGACTTTCAACAATACTGTGCACCCTTTGAGGAAAAGACAAAATAGAGCTTTCGTATTCTGATATTTCAACATTTTTTAGTTGAGAAAATAGCCTCAAATGAAAATGCTCTATTATGAAGAAAAATACCTTACATCACACATATATATATATATATACACACACATATATAAAAACATAGTTTTGAGATCCAAATAGTATCTCTAGACAAGAAATATATATTGGCTTATGTAATTGAGACCCTGCGTTTCCCTGTGACTTTGCTATCCAGCTGTGCTACAGGTCCTTGGCAAACTGTGGGGTCTTGACATATAGTTGAATCACCATAACACCTCATTAGAAATGATTTAATTGAAACTTCTTCTGCATTCTTTTTTACCTGGTCTTACTATGTGTCATTCAGAAGTCTTGCAGATTCTCCTATAATAAAAATCACAGTAATTTTTCTTATTCGCCCAAGTAACCTGTGCTGTCATTTCAACTTAAATTCGTGACATATTTCTGAACTTCTATAACTTTTTAAACCTTTCTGTAGAGATGGAAAAGTAGGAATGAAATGTTAGTATGGAATTATCTCTGTGCATTTTAAGCCCTTGATATTTGTGCATACCTCTGGTTAACCTTGGTCATAAACCACCATAGTCCTTGTAGTTGAAAATATGACTAAGTAGGCAGGTTAGGGGGAGCATCACTGGGGGAGGAAAGATGTGCTTGGACATGTATGGTGATTTCCAGATGGGTTCTGTGCTGTTAAGCCATGCTGTGGTTTGCCCCTGAACACCCAAGGTGGTTTAATTCCCAACCTTTTACATCCTCTCAGTCCTGCTTTTGTTCAGCTGTATTGTTTTGGCAAGGAAAAACGTTGCTCTGTAAGGGTGCTGCCCACTGGCTGGTGAAATCTTATGGGTCACTTTGCACATTAACTTGGAGCTTGGCTGCTGAAAGTTAGGCAGCTTTTACATTTAAAGAAGTGCAAGTGTGTAACTACTGACCAGGGTGGAAAACGTGTTGCTGCAGAAAAGTCTGAAACTCTGACTTTTATTGAGATTTTTATTACTCTCTGAAGAAATATTTTTTCTTTCTTTCCAAATAATAAGTAGGAAACGTTTGCTTATTTACCTTTTGTCCTATGAGATAGACAGAGTGACATTGTAGTCAAGTTTAAGCATGATAGATATAAGTGATATCCACAGGTTAGAGAGAGTGTCATCAAAAGGCAGCCAGGAAAAACAGACTTAGTCAATACTGGTACCAAGATGTATTTGTGTTGTAGTTAACATGACATGACATGTTTGCAGTGCCAGTCTGTGCTGGAAACTTTCCTTTTTCCTGAAAGTATTTTCTTCTATAGCATGTTCACAACAGCACAAGTTAAAAAAATGTACCAAACAACTTTGGAAATTGCTACCGGGCTGTGAACAAGGACCTGGGGGTCTTCGAAATAAGGAGTCACAAAGGCACTTCTGCATCTACAATGCTGATCTCAGATTGGCAGCACAGTTTTGGCACCCTGTGCATAAACTGAATCCAATCTGATTAGAGGAAGGTTGGTCACTGTGCTGGGTTTGAGCCCTGCTGTGGATCTCTGGTTCACATTTGGAGTTGGTCCAAGTGAGGTCTTCATGCTTCAGTGCATGTTTGGACCTCACCAGACTGCCCATATATCAAGAACCTGTTCTTTTAAAAACATTGGACTTGTTAGATAAAATGTTGATGCATAGTTAACCTCTTGCTGCAGAGCCACTGGAAAATATGCTACTTCATGTGAATAAAGAGGAACTGGATCAGACCTTTGGTCATGGTCTGTACAGCACTGATGTTTGTGTAAGAGTAGATGGGTAGTGCTGCAGATACGTTAGATTTGAGGAATTTGATAACACCATTGAAAAAGGCTCCTAATGTGCTTTTACCCTTTAATTTCAATAGTACAATGATGCCAGGGAGTCAAGAATAGAAATGTTGTGTAGAAGCAAAAATGTACATACAGCTGAAATGTGGGTTTATGAAAAAAAATGTTGTGTTTCAAAACTGAACTCGGTTTGGTGTGTATGATACACATATGGTATCTGTTCATTTGAGAGCAACTAGTTCCCTGTCATTTTGTCTATGGCTGCTCTTTTTATTGTTTACTGTAATGATAAAGAAATGAATCGTCTCAGAATAAATGAATGCCATATGTACCAAATGTACATGAAAACGTCAACTTCTGTGTTGTGTATCACTAAAACCCCACTGCAAATCCATGTCCAAGAAGTCCAGAGAATTTCTTTGTATTTCCTCATATTAGCTGGCAGCTTTATAAGGACAAACAAGAGATTCCAGGTGGTTTTCAGACTTGAGAAAAATGGTCGTAATTTCAACAAATAAATAAATATATTAGAATTTTTGAGACCAATGCTAAAGATTGAACAGGGAAATCTTATCTTGCCTTAAGTGAAAATCAGTGTCTTCGGTTTCCCAGATGAAAAATTGGGTAGAGATGCATCATCTACAGGTTGCCCAGAGAAGCTGTGGCTGCCCTATCCCTGGAATTGTCCAAGGCCAGGTTGGATGGGACTTGATTGAGTTGGAAGGTGTCCCTCCCTGTGGTTGGGGGGTCGGAACTAGATGATCACTGGTTTGACTTGATGTTCTTATAAATCTTTTCATATATTAGGATAACCTTTCCTCTTGCAGGGCTGTGCAAAATTATTAAAATTTTGGTATTTATTATTAAGTGCCTTAGGATTTTTCTGAGCAGGAAGAATAGTTGAATAAACTGCCTCTCTGTACATCTGCCAAAATCTTTTCTGAAGCAACAAACACTTGCTAAGATTTGTAGCTGTTGTCTGAGAATGTATACCTGTGTTTTTGAGAGAGAGCACCTGGGTTTTGTGTGTGTATGAATATTTTGCCAGGTTGTTTACCAGGGAGATTATAGCAGCAGATGCTGTAAACAGACATACATTTTCCAGAGCAGGAAGAAGAAACCCAGAAGGAAATCAGGATTTCACCAGAATACTATAAGTAAGTTTAACAAGTCAAATGGATGTCTGAAGGCTGACAAGCATTAGGACTTCATTTTCACAAAGCTTTTAAGCACAGGGTTTAATTATAAACACATGCTTACAAATGTCCCTGACCAGCAAAGTGCTTGCACAAAAGATTAACTTCACAATAATATAATATAATAGCTTCACAGCAACAATTTCTTGTGCTTTTCCACTAGGAAAGCTGTAGCTAATGTAAAAATGAATAAAACAAAGGAAACATGTATTTCTTTGACTTTACATGGCAAGAAAAGTCATAAAATAGGAGAGGTCATATGGTAAGTGTGATTTACCTGAACTTTAAGTACTTTGAAAATGAAACACCAGGAACAGCATAATCAGTCAGGAGAGCAATTAGGGACTCCATTACCACTCAGGAGAAGCAACAGAGACCATAATCACTTGCCTGAGGAAATGGTTTTCACATACATACCAAATTCAGCACGTGTTTTCTCCCCATATCAGCAGCGTGTAAGTAAGGGAGTGTCTTAAGCTCTTGACAGAGTAAGAATAATGCACAGGGAATGGGGTGGTTGTTTAGGGAATCTGTCTGTTGTAATTCATTCGTTCTGCTTCATCTGGAAGTAGCTGCTAAAAATGTTCAAAGCCTGGGCTTGCTGAATGTATGTGGAATGCTTCATTTGCTGAGAAGGTTTGTGATGTGCCCAGCAGTCCCAGGACACTGAGGAACTTTTAACTCTGTTGTACAATAGGAATTGCTATGGTGTGTTGCTAAACAGGCCACTTCTCTCCCATCTTTCTTTAAGATGAAGCAGAGAGATGACAAACCATGGTTTAAAAAACAGCTATGTGCTGGACATTTGGGGTGGGGAAAGATTGATGACTCACATGTGCTTTACATGTACCCTCATATATGGGTGGTTATGAGTACAGGGCCTAATTTAATTCCAGGCTAAGCATATTACTCTATGGCAGAAAGACAGAAAAAAATTACTTGAATTGGAGGAGGCTTGTGGACTACCTTAAATGTCATATGTGAAAACCCAAAGCATTTAAAAAATGTGTGTTGGGCTCATTATCTTTGTTGGCTGTGCAGCTTTTGTGTTGACACATAAAGTGTAATAGTATTTTAGACTCTCATACAAAGTCTGTTCTGTTCAAAAGAAGCATCCCACCAGCTGAAGTTGGACTAACAGATAGGATAGGGACCAACCAGTTAGACTGGTGGATCCCTCCCAAGAACAGAGGGTAGGTAGGTTTCCTTCTGGGCTGTGTTATTGCTGGATTCAGAGATGTAGTCTCTTAGAGGAATCTCAAGATCATAAAACCAATAGTTGATGGAAATTGTCCAGGTGGCTAAACTTTAGGACAGGTTTCATGAGATGGAAGGTGATGTCTATTTGCAACTGCTGGCTTAATTCTGTGTTTCTGTTTACAAAGATGAATATTAGAGGAAAATTCAGACACGGCATAGTGATGCAATACTTCTAATAAAGAACAGCAGAAGCCTTTGAAAATATTGGAAAGGGTCTGCAGCAGGAAAACAGCCAAATGTGAACACATCTATAGAAAGGAAATAGTGAATGATTTTGGTATCTCCAGCTAGGAGGCTTGAACACATGCTTTTTGCTACCCTTTTTTCTTTTTGGTAAGATGAATGAATGATTTTTAATGGCCATGAAAAGCCAGTAAGTGACTCCATGATTGCACTCCAGTATGATGAAAGATACTAGTCAATATTTGTAGAGGGTCTGTATGTTAAACAGATTGAGAGCAACTACAGGTCCGCAATTATCTAAGCAACCCTCCTTTTTGCTTGGATGTTTTCCTTTCAGGGTGGGTTTTGTGCATTCATCAGAGATGCTCAGACATGCAGAAGCCCTGCTGCTCTGACAGGGTTGCTGGACATCTGGAAATGTGGACGTGCCAAGTGCATTAGCATCGACATACTCTACAGTTCATGCCCCGTAAATCTGGAACATCCAGGAAGCTTCTCCTCAGGTCCCATGTGCTGAGCTGTGCACGTGCCCAGCAGCTGTTTGCACATCAGTGGCTTCCTGGCAGCTTCCTGGAAGTCTCTCAGAGAAACAGGAGAAAACTGCGTGTATCTCACTATGGCTGAGGTAAAAGAAACTCATGTTGCTGGAGTGTATGTGCCTAAAACTAGTGTGTGGTGATTTACAGGACTGGGTTTATAGAGGAGAGTTATTTAATCAAATAAAATTCTGTCTGGGCAATAATGGTTGGAGGAGATTTGAAAGGCAAACTAGAGCTGCATGTGTAGAAATTCTGATTGTCTCAATCTAATGGTACAACTCAGGCTCAGCTTCAAACTCAGAAGTGGTTTTCTTGTTGAAGGTAAGCACTCATCAGGACATTCAACAGCAGGCAGGATTAAGATAATAAGACTAATCACATCTGCACACTGTAACATAACATAGAAGAACAAAAATATTTTGGGAGCAGAAGCTATGGTATCAGTTTCTCCCTGAGAAATACACTCTAGCTTTTTTTTGAGCTTGTTATATACGATAAATTTTAGCTGTGTTGCTGGTTGTTTTTTTTTTATAGCACCCCCCAACTGCATTCACAATCTTCCAAAATAACTTTGTGTTATGATGGAGGGTGTATTCCTTTACCTCCATATCCTTCCTGTGTAGTTTTTGTTTAGAAATTTTTTCTTGAAGAAGGGTAATGTCTGCTAAATAGTGATCTCTCTCAAATTACAGTTTGGTTGTATGTGCAATACAGTAGATGTGTCAGAATGCCCAAATTTAACACTTAGGTTAATAATTAAGGCAGTGGAAGATGGGGAAATTTGTTCTATCACCAGCCTTGAGCTATCATAAAACAAGCTTCTTCATGGTGCTCCTCCAAAATCTGGAGTAGATTTTATCCCTGAAATGTCCAAGGCTTTTTTTTGTCCTTTCATCATGAATCGGGTGGGCCAAAAGGTCCAGTTCTAATGTGCACATACGCTTGTTAGTTCAAGGTACTTATTCTTTTAATAGACTCTCTGGGTCATTTTTCCCTTTTGTGTTCAGCATGATCTTACTGTATCACTTTTTGTTCCTGGCTCTCAGCAGATTCACTGCTCTGCAGCTCAAAGTGTCAGATTCTGGGTGGTCCATTTCGTCTGAGGCATTTTGAGCCAAATGTGAATAGAAAACAGCTTTTGTTCTGCAGTTTTGGACTTTACCCCTAAATACCTACCAGACTGTAATCATCCACACATCACCCACTGCCAATAAATAACCTATTTTATTATCCAAGTCTCTAGATGGAGAAGAACATTTTTGCTGAATTCAGCTGGAGGCAGCAATATGCTGGGTTGTCCTTTTCTTCCATATGAAAAAGAGTTAGGTATTTTATTGGAGTGGCAGCAGTGTGATTATTTATTTTGTTATATAAAAATACTGATGCCTAAGTAAATAACATGAAGTGGAATTTAAATGTTTCTGTGTTATATAGTTCTATAAAGCAAGGCAGAATCTGGCCAACAGAGCTTTTCACATCTGTAGGGGCAGAATGTGTGTGCAGCAAGAGACTGACAGAGCACAGACTTTGATAGCAGTGATGATATAATTTTACAAAAGCACTGAGGAATCTTAGTAAAATCCTAAGGCGTAGTAGAGGTGCTGAAAATAGAAATGCTCTTCAGCTCTCTGAAAGCTCATAATCTAGGTGTCAGGTAAAGTCAAACAGGTGGATGAAGAAGGTAAGCAGTGCAGAGGGACCTGGCAGATGAATTAATGCTGCAACATGCAGAATTTAACAGAAGAGCAGATGCTTGAGCTAGCTAGTCTTCCAATGAAGTTCAACAGGAGCAATCCATAAACATCCCAGCAGGGCTAAGCTTAAAAAAATAGAATTTAAGAGGGTATAAATGTGAATTTAGCCTTCCAGTTTTCTTCCTCCCTTCTTCAAATACTTAAAAAGTGCATATTTTCCTATCTTCTCAAATTCCCACAAGGACACTGACAGGGCAGTGTGTGGTAGCTTGGCCACACTGCTTCAACAGCTCCTGATTTGAAGTAGTTTGATTGGATTCTGTCAAAAGTTTTCGTTCCCGAGGGGCTTTTCTATTATTTTTATGAAACATCAGAGTTATACTTGTGATACTGTTCTCCTTCACAAAATCTCACAGCTCCAATTTGTGGCTCCCAAGGGAGTCATTAAAGCACAGATGAAGGGCATTGGGTTAAATCTCATTTTACTAGGCAACCTGCTTTGTATCATTTTCCTTTCTTTTTCATAGATCAAGAATGCATTTTTGGCATATTGTACACAAACAAATGCTGCTCTGGGAGGAAACCTATCTGGTAGTTAAGGCAAGGGATTGTGACTCAATAAGTGATTGAGTCAGCCTCTGAGAATTTTCTATTGATTTGTGTGGCTTTAGACAACTCACTAAGATCTTCCTGTCTCTTCTATTCTCTCTGTTATTACTTGTGCACAGTTATACCACACAGACCTTTTCTTATCCCTTATTAGAAAGGCTCTTTTTAGATCAGGTGGGAGACTTGGATGGGTGTTTCCATGACCTAGGACTGCCTTTCCTCTGGCCTGGGCAGGGTTTCTGTAGTGCAGGTGCTGTGTTAGACTATGGCAAGGGACCCCTTTGGAAGGACCCCACTGTAAGGCAGGAGCACAATCCATCCCTGGGTCCTCACTGAGAACTTTGGGCAGGTCCTGGTTGTATGTTAGCCCAGCTACTTTCAGAGGGCACCAAACTTTATAGAGAGTATAAATACAGCTGCTGTAGCCCGTTCTGGCAGCCAGGGAACCACTAGTATAGGTAGGACACACAGCAGAGTGCACTTAAGTGGCTCTTGTAGCAGTGGTCTTGGTAGCAATTGTTCCTTGGGGGATCTCAGAGATGGGTAATGAATCAGACCATTCTTGGTGTTTTGAAACTGCAACAGGACACTGGGCAATTGAGAGGCAAGGCCCCTATACCTATTCCTGATCCACTGTCAGTCTGTACCATTCACCCCCTAGATACAACACAAATTTCTGCCCTGCAAAACATGCTTATAAACTCCTTTGAAAGTTTCTCCCAAAGGAACTGCACTCCCTAAAGGAAAATCCCAGCAACAACGATTTAGAAGGCAACTTAGAAGGCAATTTCCTGGTTTTGTGAAAGGATGTTGAAGTCAAGAGTGGCTGGACTTGCTGTGTAAATGACACAAAGATGTCCTGTGTGTCTGCAGAGGTGACAATGTCACCATTCATGGTGACCAGGCAGCAGGTACACACCGTGCTCAGAACCTCAAATGCAGAAGGTGATACATCTCTGTGTCTTCCCACCTCCTGGTTACTTCCCACAAACATACAGAAATATGATAGATCATTCTGATGGTGGATGATAGAGGGACTTGTAGCTTAGGGACAGCTACTGGAAAGCCAGGTTTTCCATTTGCTACAAACCTTTTCATAAAAGGAAACAAAAAGTCCCTTGAATTGCAATACAGAAAGATTGTTTCGATAGTCACTGTAAATAACTGTCAAATGAAACAAGCCTTTGTAGGGCAAACACAGGTGTGATTGTGCACCTCATGATGTTTACAGCAATAGTACTTTCCTTGACATGTAAGAACATCAATTCACTCAACTTTGATGTACTATTGCCCTTCCTGGGACATGGAGGACGTGGAATTGTTGAAAACTGAGGGTATCTTATGGGTTCCAGAAAGTCAGGTGTGTTGAAATTGATGCCTGCTGCACACAAGGTCCTGTTCACCAAACCCGAGTGGTTCTTGAGACACATTATTAGGAGCTACGTCTCACCATTTGAGTCCAAAACTAGAAAGTATGTCTAAATAAAGGCAGGTTTTAGCCTGATGGAGCTGGGCAAGGGATGTGAGAGGATCATGAGAGGAGTTAGATCACTGAGGCAGCAAAAAAATCCTCTATGTCAAGTTGTCTCTACAAAGCTGTGTTAAGCTGTGTTTATGAGCCCCTCGAAGTCACCATCAGTGTGCTCAGGGACCAGCAGGCTTTGTGTGAGTTCTGAGAGTTACTATAAAACTAGTGGAAACATTTCATTTGCCATTAAAAAGAAATAATTATTTTTCTCCCTAGTTTAATTAAAGTGGATACATGACTTGGCAGTAGACACTGACAGAGTCCAAGCATTTTTGGGTTTGTGTTGAATAATGCTTTCATGTTCAGATTTCATTTGCCTGTTTTGAGGCTCTGCATCTTCTGAAACCATAAGCTTCTTTTCCATACCTTTAATCTGAATTCTGTTTAAATGGCAAAATCAACCATTCTCTAGCTCTGTCTCAGAAACCTTTAATTTTGCAATTAGATGGCAATTTTTAAAGCAAAGAGCCTGAAACTCTATATCACATGTTTAGTGTTTATCTATTCTATTCCACAGCATATCCCATTCACAGTGCTGGGCAGTTTCTTCTGCAGCCATAAAAAACTGATCTCCCAGGCAACCTAAGGAGACTCCTTATAGTTCTCTGGAAAATGCTATAGAAATGTGGTAAATAAATCAAAATAAATTCCTTTCCATCAATTCACTGTTATCATTAAGAAAAATAATCCAAACAGTGTAAGAGCTACAAATTGCTGTCTGTGTCAAAAGGTTGATGTTCACACTTAATGCCTTAGTTATAGTACTTGAAAAAACACCTTTGAGATAAGACACGAATACATTATGCTATGCAACAAAATCAGCTTGCAGTGAGAGTTACTCAGCTTTGATTTGAGAATTTTCTGTATTTGTTAAGCCCTATTGGTTGATACCTTGAAAATACCAGTTAATTGGTAAAGATACAGAGGAGAAGAGATCATATATGTAAGGAATATATTAGGATTTTGAAAATTGCTCACATAAAAATGTTGCCTGCTTTGGGCCTTTTAAAACAGAAACCTGTAGGACTGTTCAAAATTCTGAGAATTCACATTGTTTACTGTCATATCAATTTGCTAACTTGAAAAATTTCTGTGCAGTTAAAACACTACCCATTCTGGTTCTGCCTGTTCACTTTAAAGCCATATCTCAGCCCCACAAAAATCAATAAGACTTAAACAAGTACTTAAGCATTTGATCAATAATGTTTAAAGGCAGAAGGAAGGATTAATATGTATAGCCTGACCTTCTGTACAGGAGAGATTTGTAATATTTCCCCACAAGCCAATAAATTCATCTTTACTAAAAGCAAATCTCCAAGAAGGCTGTTTGATCTTGATTTGAGGGCTGAGACTTCATTCACTAAAATGATTCACCTGATAGTTGTCCTCAGTGTTTTATGTGTGTTACTCTGTGCCGTTTTCCATTTGTTTGGCTTCATCTTCCAGTCATCGCTTCTTATTTTTCTTTCCCAAAACAATATTTGCTCTTGTAGAAATGTACATTACAATCAAACTAGTCTTGATTTTTTTATTGGTAAACTTACTGGTAAGTCTGGTTTTAAGTACTTCAACTTGCTGTACAGTTTTATTTCTCTTAATAGTCAAGAAGTGAAGGGGAGAGGTGGCCAAGCTTGGACATGTGGACATATGGGCTTGGCTTTGACCCTCTAGTTTTGCTGAATATCCAAGGAAATGCTTGTGAGTGACAAAGGAATGCACTGCTGGACTTAGGGAAAAAGAATTATGTATTTTCTGGGTGTTAATGCAGCCTTTTGATTCAGAGCTTTTTGACATCGGAAAAGTTCTGGGGGAAAAAACCCCCAGCTTGCAATTTAATTCTTCTGTGTGCTTTTAATCCCTTAAAAACTATTTCAGTCCCATGAATTCTGCAATAATTACCAATACAGCATCTCCAGGTGACTCCACAGTCCTGCCAAATCTCAAACCTCACACTCTGCTGCAGACACCCAGGGTGGCACAAACTGCCCTTCAGTGCTGAGATGAATCTCCCAACCAGTGAGTTTTTCCCTATGTTGTGAAAATAAATTCTAAGCCTGCGAGGAGAATATTCCTACAAGTATTGGGCTTTGTTATTAATATTAATTTTTGTTGTCTTTGTGGGATGGGGAGCATGTAGAGAGGAGCAGAGTCTGTGATGTGCTGCCAGGGAAAGTGCTGCAGGATGGATCAGAGAGCCCCCTTGGTGTTTGCTGGCACAAGATCCAGCCCTGTCTGCTGGGTGTTTGTCATCTCTGTGTCGGTTTCAAAGGGCTGCAGGAGGAACAGTGATGTATAAGAGTATTTTGAGAGTACCATTATGGGGAACTCCCAAATGTCAGAACATTGTGTGATGCCTGATGTCTTGATTAGCTCTGTGGAAAAGCTTTTCCCTTCTCCTTCCCCAGGAGGAGAAGGAAGAAAACTAAATGTAAACACAGGCAGAAAAGTAGATCCAGCTCCATGTCAGGTGGTTGGCCTTAGTTACGAAAGCTGTAGATCAATATTATGCTGAAGCATATTTGAAATAGTTCTAATGGTGATACATATATCACCATGTGTTCACCTCACCTGCCCAGAAAAGTTTGTGTAGCAGATACAGCAACACCAAAATGCAAACCAAAGGAAAGCTGTCAAAAGCAAATATTTTTAGCATGGTGCTTCTGCCTATTCTTCAAAACAAGAATGGAGCAGCTGTGAGGGTTTCTGCCTGAATCAGCTTGCAATGAGTGAGATGTTACTCCACAAATCATTTAGCAGAGCTGTTGGTGAATAAATCAAGGATCAGTGAGGAGGAGGCATGAGGTGAGAATGAATTCACAAGCAGTTACTAAGCACTCTAATATCACAAAAATATTTATTAGGTGTATTGGACTGGAAAAAAGTAATGGACATGCCTAAATTGTGCTTCTGGAAGTCATCCAAAGTGACCTGGCTCTATTGGAAAGCTGGTATGGTTGTGTGTGTTTCCACCTCTCTGTCTGGGTTGTGCTTTGCATCTGGTTTTCTGTTCACCTCTTGGTGTCCCATTTTTAGGCAACATCTTCTGGGATCACTCTTCAAGTTATCCCAAACTGCACTGAGCAGAAAGACATGTGAATGTCCCATGGGGATGTTATGAATATTAATATCATCACCAATTTATTGGAAAGCTCACTGAAGCTCACTAGAATTTTAAGTGAAACTGTGCCAGTTTTGAGCTTGCATAGACCAAGAAATGTTTCTGTATTTTGTTCAGAATGCAAACTTAATGCAAAACACAGTGCAGGGCATGCCCAGAAATACCCTTTGGTATATAACAAATGCTGCATAGAAAAAGGAAGGCATTTCTGGAGGCCATATTTTCCTAAAATTTGCTGATTGCAGGGTTATACATTTGGATTTAAGAGCTTGTATTCTGTGTAGATTCTGTGTAAATTTAGTGGTGAGTCCAAAGTCCAACTCTTATGTGTTACCAGCTAAATCTCCCATGCCATCAGTGCTTGATAGCAAAAATTAATCACAGATTTTTAGTACTATTTTGAAAGGTTCAGACTACACAACTTCTCTTCAAGAAGTTAATGTTCTCTCTGCTTAATGTTACTCTTTTTAGCTCACATTTAACTAAAACATTTATAAATTTGTTAAACTCATATTGTCTCATTAATAATATATGCTTATTGTCAGAACACATCCTCTGCCATTGAGGTACTGTATCAATTTTACTGACATCTCTCTGTTCCATGCCACTAAACACTATTGCTGTAAGTGATAAGCAGAAAGCAAATTTTATGGAAAGGTCATCAAATGCGTTATGTATGATGTGGCAATTCAGTGGTATCATAAAATCCAAGTTGTATTTCAGTCTTGTCACCTTCAAACATTCAGAAATTTTGAATCAGGCTTGAAAAAAATTGTGATTTAAGACTTTTTTTTTAGATTTTAAAAAAATTTTGTATATTGGGCTCTCTTATTTTGCCTAATTTTCTGAAATTATTGCATATGCTTCACAATGTGGATTTTCCTGTAGTAACTACTGCCAAACTTACTTTTATAATGTGAGTTATTAATGGAAATTGCCTGAGTTGTTATCCAGGCAATCCCTTGACTGCAGAAACCTGGGAGTATCACAAGGGTTCTGGTGAGCAGTGTTTGATAATGGATTGTATCAGCTGAATGATAACATGACTGGCAGAGAATGTCTCTCTGGAGACACCCATCCACCCATCCCACTCACCAAATAGGTCTTCACCAAAAATGAACAAGAAAGGAAAACCCTCACCATGATACACAAAAAATCAGAACTCATGAGAGAAGCCTGAGAGTGATAAGAGGGACAAAAGCAAAATGCTCATCAGAATGACTGCTGTGTGGACTGTGTGAGTTCAAAACTTTAAAAGCTAATCCCTAAAAATCCGGTCAGTTGTAGCAGTTAATGACCTGCTAGTCTGTTAAGCATCAGGAGAGGAAGCCAGGAGCAGTTAACACTTTCAGAACACAGTTGTTGCTAACAATAGTAATGAACCATATCTTGGACTTGTTATTATATGCAATGTAGGAGAAACATAATAAATGCCTCAGAATGACAGTGAATAATTGAAATATTAAGGCACAGAGGTGACAACTGTAGATGCAATCCAGGAATGGAAGTAGAGCTTTACAAATACAGCATGCAAGCAGAATAGCAGGAGTGTGACCCAGAGTTTATTTTAAAGCTGGGGACAAAACATTTCCTTCCAACAGGGGGAGAAGGAAGAAGGGAAGGGGAATGTAAATGAGTGGCAGCCAAATGCTGGCAGTCACTTTGTGGGCTCACTCTTTGCTTGTTCTTCTGATTGTCAAACAAAAGGATCTTACAAAACTGTGGTGCCTTGGAGAGTTCGAAGTTTCCCAGGGAAACCTGAGCATGAAAATTTATTCCTTTAAAAGTCTTCATGCCATGGCTCACTTTTCTCTACTATCTGACTAATAGGAACCTCTTCAGGTACCTCTATAGATTACTTCCCCAGAAGAGAGAGGTGTGTTGGATTTCTTGCCTTTACGGGGTGATGCTTCAGAACTATTCAGGCTTTGATTTTACTGTCTTATTTTATGGAAGCGGCTACTTGATGCAAAGGCAGGATCAAAGGATATCTTTGGGGTGTCTGTGGTTGCCTGTGAAGTTTCAAGGAAAGACTCTTCCTATTTGTCTATAATTTTTCAGTGTTCTGTGTATAATGACCTGATCTCTCACTGTTCAGTATCTGTGAGACTACAAACCGAATTCTTTCATATGTTTTAAAAATAGACTTCTCTGATGACTAAAGTAGGACCTTGAATGCCCTTGATTAATGGTATAGGTGGTTATTTTGTTCTTGAGACACTTTTCTTTGTCTTTCTGTCAGATACCAACATCTGTGCAAAAAACACCTCCTCAGCATTCCATGTTGATCAATTCTTTTAACTGGCAGGGCCAGCAGAAGCAAGGGGAACCCATTCTAGAGTTGGTATGGAGTCAAATCTGGGTTCATGTAAGTTTCTGCTACACCAAAGCTTCAGAAATTAGGAGTGGTGATTTATGAGCTTTTGACAAATTTCCATCTGCTCTCATTCCATGTAGATTTTTTCCCCCTGGAGTTCAAAGGCTGTCTGCTGCAGAGCTGCACTGCCTGGGTGATATATAGCTGTCTCTGAGGTTGTCACATGTTCTAATTTTAACGCTGATGGAGCTCTAGGCCTTCATTCAAGAACCACCCCAAACAGCTCCAACAAGCAGGAAATCTGTTCTGCTAAATCCAGCCAGCTGATCTGTGTAGGAACTCTCATGAAAACCATTTCTGCAAACAAACCCAACAGTCTTCAGAAAAGGTAAATGAAGAGAAATTGATGATGATGTAATTTCACATCAGTTCTTTGCCGTTCCCTTCTGCTGCAAAAGTGATTTCATTTTTTTGACGAGGTGTAGCAATCAACATTTAGGGAAGAACAAAGCAGGTTTTTTCCCAACTCGGCATTTTTGAGGTTTGTGTAACTACAAATTCCTCAACTTTTCACTCTTTTACTGTGGAAAGTTATGAATTCAGACATGGAAAAATGAACAGTCTTAAGTAACTTGTTGCAGCTTTATTGGCTGAACATTCATTACAGTAGGGTCTACATAACACACACACACAAAGAAGTAATAGATTCTAAAAATCCAATAACAGGACATATTATTTGACTAATTCTATTAATAATAAATCCAGTTCCTCCCACAATTACAAATACACAATTCTCAGTGTGGCAATAAAGGGAAAATACAGTATAGAGAAAAAATTCATCATAGCTTGTCATTAGTCTCAGTTTCACACCTCTGTAACATTAAAAAAAAAATGCCCACCCTGTATTCTAATATTTCTGGGAAGAAATTCATGTGCACCATTCTGTTAATCCTGTGAATATATTAAAATCAACTTTTAGATTTTCTCAACATTTTCAAATAAGATCCTTTTTCATGGCAAGTGCCTTTTTTTTTCAAACAAAAATATATTCACCTCCTTTATTAATATTTAGTTGTTTTTAAAAAAGAAATTTTTATTATTTATGCCTAAGTAAAAAAGGAAAATAAAGGAAAAAATCAAAAAATCCACTAAATAAATTGGCATTATTTCTCTCTTCATCCCTTCTTCTCTGCCCCCCAGTCTTGCACAGGGAAAACCACTTGAACAAAAAGTCTTTTCCAATTTTTGACCAGATTTTACTGTTCTTTAATCTCACAGCATGGCCAGCTACAATATACTTTCCTTCTCTGTTTCAGATGAAAGTTGTTAGTGTTCTCTTTTAGGTGCAATACACAGAAATTATTTCAAATTGTGTTGGTCTGTTTTCCAAGATTGGATCCTCCTGCAAAGGTTATGAATGAAGCTGGGAAAATAATGTTAGAAAAATGGACAAAGAGTCAATCACGAAGTGCAGAAGTGACAATTTGCAGTTAAACTGAGTTGTTCAGAGGGAGGGCAGAGATGGGGAAGCAGAGCTTTTTGTGAGATAAGGCCCATTAGACAGAAGATAGAGGAATACTTTGAACTTGGGCTGGATGTAAAATGGATGAAGGCTACCAGCACTGACCTTTTTTTGAATTATGATGATCCTAGCAGAGAGAGTTAAGTGAAAACTGATGGAGGGAAAGCAGGACTGCAGTTAACTGAAAAAAGAAAGCATTTGGTTGTTTGAAGGGCCACATGTAAAAGCAGAAAATTTCAGTGGATATCTACAAATAATGAGAGGCATAATTTATTCGAGAAGCCATCCTTCCAGTTGACAGTCACAAGCATAATACCATGGTCTTTCTCCCCCTAAGTAGTCCATGTACATAGATTTTCTTCTATTTCTTACTACAGCACAAAAATCTTTTCAATCACAGCTTCTTTGTAATGTCAGGGCTTCAGGCAGCTATTAGAAAAATTCATAAGAAAAACAATTAACTCCCTTTAAGTGTGTTTATACTTTGTTTTCATGGCTTCACATTTCATTTCCAGAAAGTGCAAGAGAATTTACTGCTATGCTCCTAAGTGCTACTGGCAATGTTATTACTTTATTTATTGTGATAGCAGTGTTTAATCATTACATACATAACAGTATCAAAGAGTCTCTCTTATAATCCCTTTATTATAAAAACCTTATGAATAAACCCAGTTTTATTATTGAAGAATAATACAGTAAGCAGCAGGGCAACATAGAGGGCAAAGGTAAAAAAAGGGCCAGTGAGATTCCTAAAAGGTTCTAAACAGTAACTGACATTATTTTACATTTTAACACTTGTTGTTATCTGAAACAGCAGGAGTCAGCTCTAAATCGAAAGCTACTTAATGCTTTTTAATTGCCTATTAAACTGAGCAGATTTTTACTAACACGACTCCAAATGTTTCATGAAATGATATTCTGACCATCTGAAATACTTTGTTGAATAAGGTTCCATTGATTGTCTCTTTTATATGCTGTGAACAAAGTGCTCTGCTGCTAAGCTGAGCAGAATTAGGCACAAGCTATACAGGATTCCAGAATTAGTTCCACTGCACGACATATGTTTTCAGAAATGGAAAAGCACAGCATGCAGCAACATGCAAGTGATTTCTAGGAAACTCAGAAAAGACTTGAGAAAGTTTGAATTGCAGTCATTATATTCACGGTTCTCCTAGTTTCTGCTGCAGAGAAAGCCTTTGTGAAAGATTTTTCTTGTACAGCCTGTCACTTTTAGTACATCTAAATAATTTATAAAACTCTAGGAGGTAATCTCTGACCAGGCTTAGCCATCAGAGCGATCATAATATTATGTAGCAGGTCAGGTTTCCATATTGTAAAGGGAGCCCTGATTTGTCACAGGAGTTAGGACTTCAAGTCCAGTCTTTGCCTATGAACTTCAAGTGTGTTGTAATTTATTACCTGCCTGATGCAGCTAATGCAGGTTTTCTCTATTTTGAATCACAGTTGAGATTTGAGTAACGAGCAAGGCTTTTGCCCATCTGCCCTTGTGCTCGTGTATATTGACTTCCTTATCCTTGCAAGTGTTCAGGACATTTTATTGGGAAAAGGCAAATGTCAAAAGTGTAAAGCTACTTTAATAAAACTGACTGAGATCAAGTTTCCCTGCTGGCTGCCTGCCATTGAAAATCCCTTTGTTAGCTTTTTAAAATTTCCTGTGACAAAAAGAACCCTTTTCATTTCTCTCTATCAGATCGAACAAGTTTAATTAAAATGTGAAGAATTTGACTAAAAATGTCATAGCATAGAAATCTTGGGGGTACCTTCCTTTTGAACCATCTGATTTTGTGGTTAACATTATTTTAAGGACAGCTCTAAACCTCATTGATATAGAAAGCATGAAAGAACAGGAAAAAACCCATTTATTATATTACCAAATTTTAGAGTGATTTTATCCTTCCATTTTCCAGAGGTACTGATAAAAGTTTCGTGAAAAACAGGGATCATGAGCTTCTATGAGGGAAGAAAGAAAAAAAAAGGAAGACAGAAAGAAAAAATATGTTAAATGTGAACACAGTGAAAGAATTAAAGTAAATGAAAGCATTACTGTGCAGCTGGAACACAAGATTGATATACTGTGCACTGGACTGAGAGTTGTAGGAAACACTCCTTGTCCCTGTTGCAGCTTTGATTGTCAATATTGAAGTTAGCAGAAGGAGCAAGTAGGATCAAATGCAGCATCCAAGTAAACATTCCAGGATTTGACTGGCAAAAATAGTGGTTATGGATTTGGACATGTACTGTTTGAATTGCACTGGGTTACTATGATATGTAAAGTACTTGGCATGAATTTTACCAAAGCAATTAGACTCCATTAAAAAGGAATATTTTAAAATGCTTGGAATGTCTTAATATTTTGTGCATGAAAAGAAACTTAATCGTGAGAGTAAATCAACTTTGGTATCATGTACATATCAGAAATGTAACAAAATATTATCCAAATGGTGAAGCACAAGTTAAATTTCACGACAAAATCACCTTCTTTACAGTAACAAGAGTGATTAACGTCACTTAACAATGTGGTGCATAGAAGGGCAGGTTGTAGAAATCCCAAGAGGTTTGGCTTGGGTCTCCTTAGTTCACATCCTGCATTTCTCCGTTCTGTTGATGTGTGTTCCAAAAGGAGCACGACTGTCAGACAAAACTGGCTCTGGGATCCCTGGGGCCTCGATAATGCTCAGCACCCTCCCTGTTCTTCGTTTTGGACTGGCTGGACCAATTCACAGTGACTCCAAAGAGAGGAGCAGTGAAAGCAGTGCCTGGTCCCAGTGCTGTCATTATGTCAGAAAGCAAAACCTGAGGCCACAGAGAGCTGAAGTGCTTTACAAACGGTGCCTCACAAAGCAGGACACAGAGACAAGCCCCACACAAGCAAGTGTGGACTCATTCCAAACTCTTTTTATCCTCTAATCACCCTTATTTGATTCTCTTTGTTCCCCCACCTCTTCCAACCAAACACAATGTCCACGTGGTCCTTTCCAAATGAGGAACAAACAGAGTTTGATAGAAGATTTTGCCAAAGCCAATAAAAAGAAGCAGTAGCTGTGTTAAAATCCGATTGTTTTTTTAAAAAAACACAAAAGGAGAATTAGCATGGCCTAGCCTTGGGCCAGATCTGCTAATTTTCTGCAGTATGGTGTCATTACACATTTAAGAAGGCTCTCGGAGCTGATAGGAACCATCTGAGCTCAGAGTTACAAAGGCATTCCAGTGTTTCTGATGAAAGGAATTAACAGGGAGGCCCAGAGAGAGGTGGGAAGCCCAAGAGGGATGGGAGACTGAGACAGGGGTGGAAGCTAAAAGATATGGGTGGATGCTGAGGGGGTGTTTGAGGCTCACAAAATGTAGGAAGCTCAGGCAGAGGTGAAGGACATAAATATGTGGGAGGTGCAGGCAGAGGTGAATTTCCAAATGGTAAGGGAGGACAGAAATTTGTGGGAGGACAAGAGGAAGGTGAAGACTGAAAGCTGTGGAGAGGTTAGACAGACCAATCGTGTGTTCCCAGCTATTAATAAATACATTTAGTCCTATTTTTAAACCTTTCCAAACACTGCTTAGTTTTTTGCATGCTTTGAAATGAAGTTATCTCAAAAACATAGCCCTGGTTCCAAGACTACTCTGAGCTCTGGAAACAGATCAAGAATGAGAAACTATGTGTACGTCAAGTTTCTCTCACATTGGAGTATAACATGGAAGAGTGAGGTATGGCAAAATTTAGAATTGGGTCAAAATATAGATTTCTTTGGCTCAAATTTAATTTAAAGACCAGTAGTTTGTATTGCCACCTGGGCAGCTTTAGCTGCCAACTCATTTCTTTGGGTCATTGTTCAAGGTACAATGTTTGGGTGTTTTGTGGAAGTTAAACAAGCAAGTACTACCTTTAGCTACAGTGAATGAGAGACCGAAAACATATGTCCAAGAATTCATTAAATTCTTCATCTTAGATATATAAAACCTATAAATAGATATTTAGAGTTCAGAAATATGTTTCTCAGGTAGGACATTATTGCTGCATTTACAACAGTTTAATTCGCAGGACTAATTTTTGAAAAACACCTCTCTTTTCTCTCACTAAAGATGAAAATGATAAAAGTAGGATGGGTGGAGGATATTTTTTCCCTGTTACATTCAGGAAAATGTAGAAAACTATGTGCAAATAATACTATGTGTTTAATTTAGCTGACAAGCTTCGCCGTGTCAGTTAAAACTAAGAATAAAATACCGTGTGTGTATTCAGTCCTTCACCCTCAAGAATCTCAGAGCACTTTAAACACACCAAAAACTCTTCACCCATGTAGTCACAGGGCTGCTCAGAGGCACAATGAAGCTGTTGTTCAGCTGGATGTAGAAAAGCTACATACCAGTGGAGGGTAGGAAGTTAAGAATAATACAGTATATTCAAATACAACTTTAAGGAGTATTTAGGTAGGCTGAATGTAGCTACCTGGAATTTGGCCACAAGACTCAGCTTAACAGCCCTGGTCTTGTCAAAAGTGGAATAAGATCTTTAATTTTTCCATTCCATTTCTATTAATCACCAGAAGTGGTCATGAGGTTTTCCATCCCAGCCAACAGTCAAGCTTTCCAGCTGCACACTTCCTTTCAGCAATACATTTCCAGGGCACTGGATCAATGCTGCTTCAGAGTGCCTCCTACTGAATCACTAACCCCATTCCCCTTCACGTCAGGACTTCCCACCCCAAAATTGACCACTACCCTCACCATCTACATGATGAGCTGACAGTCTAAGATACAATGATAACACAAGCTGAGAGCCTGTGTTTTTAGAGAACTTCAAACTATCTTCAGGATATCTTTTAGGAAGGTCTAACTTCTCTGACAGGCTAAATTTAATATAAACCAGCAATTTCCCTAATCTATAGTAATTTGCTATTTAAAATGTGAAATGGAATTTGGATAGTAAAGAAGATAGAAGAGAGAATTGAAACTGTAAAGAGTGATTTTTTTCAACTAAATTACCTTAGGTTCTTGATTGTCTTTGCTGCGTTCTGAGTCCAATTACTGTCTGTATATAAAGAAAAAAAAGGCAAAGGAAAATGATACAATCCTCTAATTACATAGTAAAAGTTATCTAGTGTGCAGTATACAGAGACAGGAAAGAGGACACTGGTGACATGTGGTATGAAAGGGAGAAGAGACTTGTAGCCGAAGAAGACACAAGGAATTATTGACAGAAATATTTTGCTGTGACATTCAGCCCATGTAAATAAATTCCTTGCCAAATGCTGCATTTAATTAACACAGCTTTAACAGTTTTTTAAGTCTTTTTTCTTTCCAATTAGAGGACAGTATTTACATTTCTGGTCAGAGAAACTGAGATTCTATAACATTCAGAATAATTACCAGTGCCAGATTTAAGGGATATTCCTAATTGGATAGTTCTGTACTTTAGGTTAAAAATTATCTATTGTGTCTTGCATTTGTTTCAGTCATAGGACATTATGGTCATTGTGTTTCCTTGCAGGACTGGCAGCTATTTCAGTGTCATCTCTTCAGGCTGATTTATCTTCCAGCAATTGAAATACCATATTTACAAACACATGCTTTGCATTTGAACAAAAAAAATGTACTTTGAGAACTGTGGAAATAGAGCTTTTTGCAGATAAATGTTAGTTTTTATATAATTTATAATAGCTTTGACTTGCAGAGAAGGTTTCTGTTTTATAGTCAGTTAATTCCAAACAGTTTTACTGTTGGTCTTTGATCACTTGGAAAGGAAAAGGTAGAAATTTAACATTTAATATCTGGAAGAGACTTATTCGGATGTGTCTCTTCTCTGCCTCTATATTTTAAGAGTGTCTTAACATCTACCATAAGAACAAGTCTTTATTCACTAGCTGTTGCACATATCCAAACTCAGGATGACTTTAAAAACCTCAGAACTTCAGAACTCAGCAAAGGTTGGCAAAGTTATTCCTGTGCTGTGCTTTTTTGTGTCTTGTGGACAAGAGGGTGATCAAGATCCCAGGGCTGGTAGTGGGAGAGAAAACGGGACACAACGATTCATAAGGAGCCTCAAACCTGAGTCTGCCCAAGCTTTTGCTGAGTTGGAAAGCACTTAAAACCTTTCCAGGTAGTGACTCTAACTGAGGCATCAACTGTGCCTGGGAAAGGTCCTTCTGGATACTGTGAACTACAACAGTGCCCTTGCCTGTACTATTTTCTGAGCACCAGGTCACTATTGCTGTCCATCCCAGAGCAGACTTGGTCACCAGAGGATGCAGCACTCACTGGAAGGCTCAGCTTCATCAGCTGGTTTCTTTTCTGAATATCTCATAAATTATAGTAATAATTATCCTTTTATTGGGTTGAACTCAACTCTTAGATTTATAGGTGATTTTGATGGTGTTCCTTTGATAGCTGTTAGCCTCCAACATCCCAGAATTCTTGGGTTTAGGATATGAGAAATCCAAGACAAACGTTAACAACCTACCTGGCATGTTCTCATTTCTAAAGGCACTTCAGTAACAAAGTTTATTGGTAAACAGTGCTAGTAATGAAATGTCTAAGGCAAAATCCACATAATTTTGTTCTGTAAATAGAATATTAAACAAGGAACATTAATGTCACTTTTTCTGGAAACTTTCTGAAAAAAAAAGAAAAAAAGAAAATTTTGATTTACTAAGGATGGGCAGAATTGAGGCCTTTTAACCACTGGAGAAAATGACTGCTCAACTTTCTGTCAGATGATCTCCACATAATTTGTCCAAATTCCCTGTATTTGTGTACAGATGAACAGACATTCACTCTATAAAGTCTATTTATGCAGGTGTTTAATTCATTAAGATCCCACATTTTCAACCCAAGGTACCAGAAACACACCTCAGTAGATCTCGTCAGGACTTAACACTTATACTGAATATGGATTCCCTGTTCTTAGAACAACTGTGGTGGGGAAGTTCAAAAACACATGCATGAAATTTTCTTTCCTATTTCCATCCCTTTGGGACTCTGGGTCTCTTTACCATCTATTTGCTGCCTCTTGGAGGTGAGTTGAAATGCTTGTGTTGACTTCCTTGGGCACACTGGAGTTACCTACCATGCAATCATATGAAATACATCTAAAAACATTCTGCTTCATCTAATGCTGTTTCAAAATAATTTCCAGTCCATTAATTATGGTCTGCAAGCTCTTCCTTAAAGGCCCACTTTAATGATGATGAGTCACACTGCTCGAGCTTTCCTCTTTGCATTTCCTTAAGGCATAACCTTGGTGACTTTTGTGCCAAGAGGTGAATGGCTCTGTGACAGGATCTGGCCTTATGTAAATACCCTGAAGAGCCACTTCCCTCAAGCCAAATACTGAAGCCCACTTATATAGGACTTCTAAGAGATGTTTGCCATTTGATGTAGCTCCACACAGGTATTTAGTGACAGCACAGGTGTTTAGACCAGCATCTAAATCCTGCTGCACTTTCCCAGCAGAAGGGAAGATGGGGCAGCTTAACCCAAACAGGGGAAAGGAGGGGTGAAAAAGTGCAGCTGGTGTGGTGTTCTGGTGGAGACTGATTTTATGGGCACTTCTCCAGTGTGTAACAGGTTAACTTAAACTGTGTGTGACTTCACACCAACCTGCTGGACTACAGATCAGAGCAGAGTTTAGGAGAAGCTTTAAGCAGCTGTCAGGGACCTTGTCTGTCAGAGATCCATCCATTAAACCAAGATATGATGCTGTGTTTGCCATCTCCCAGCTGAGACATACATCTGCCTTCATCCTAATTTGGGCATAACTGCAGTGAGTCAGGAGGCTGCACTGGGCGAGTGCCAGTGCTCACACTTGGATCACACAGCCCAGACAGGGCTGGGACAGTTGCTGTGCCTCCTGCAGGATCAGGCCCCGTGCATTATCCTTGTGTAACCTTGACATTTTACCAGCCCGATGGTTTGGGAGCATTTGAGAATGGTAAAGCTTCACTTCCCCCTGTAAGGAGAGCAAGAGAGACCTTGCAACCCTTTGAAATTCAGCAAAGGGTTAACTAGCCAGTGAGCCCCTTGTACAATACTTTCACAGGACTGGGGAGGAAAAGAGGTCCAACAGGAGTGGTATAAAAGGAGGGTACAGGCTCAAGAGCACTCTTCATCAAACCAGCCTGTTGCCTTATTTGCACTGAAATGACTTGGACTCGTGCACTCCAAAGGAAACACGTGCCTCTTATAGAATTATCCATTTTGTCATGGGTGTTATAGTTCTCTTTTCTCTGTTTCAGTGGGAGGAAATCAAAACCTTGCAGAATTGTGTTTTCCCAGTTTGCTATTATTCCCAGAATTTACTGCTTTCCTTTTGTGTCTAATTCAAAATAACAGGTTGATCCCTTCACAAGCATCGACCTGTTTTGTAACATGAAAAGGAGTCAGTGCTATCAGTTATCTCCCACATTATCTTAAAGCAAGCTGTTCTCCAAGGGTAGCCAGCTTGAACTGCTCACGTTGTTGTCCACAAAAGAGAATCACTCTTCATTCCACTGTCTCTATGCCAAGACCTGGCTTCCAATGAGGTAATTGTTTTGACAGTTTAAAAAAACCCCAAACCCAAAAAACATTAAAAAGTAAACAGTCATACATTTCTGCTGGCTGGGGGCATTTGTAAAAGAAAGATGAAATGTACCCAAAACTTTAAACATCAAGACAATACTGAATATCCTGGTTTTATAAAATGGCAACATGTTACAAACCTGGCATTATTAGGTGATGATTTAAATTCCAGTGACTATTTCATAGTTGTTGTTTTTAACTGCTGTGCCGTTTGGGTGTTTGAATCTCCACCATTGCACTAATTCTATGTTTAAGGGACATAAGTAAATTTCAAACCTTTATAACTGTTAGCTCCATTTAAGACACAAAGCTGGCAGAGAATAAAAATTTCTTTTCTCGGAGATCTACAGACTTTTAAAACTGAATCCAAGGTTCTGCCTGTATTGGGTCATTCATGTGGCTGTGTGAGACATTTCAGTGAACCCTGAACCAGCTCAGACTTAGCTTGGGTTCAGTGCTTGCTGAACATATGAGGGTCAGCCTGGACTGGCAGGGTCCCTCCAAACAAGGTGGGATTTGTGTCCAGGTTTATGCAGTGGCCTTTTGCTCTTGAGTTAATCACAAGGCATGTTCTGCAAGTTCTGTGTATCCTCAGTGCTCAGTAATATTCTGCAGGACTGGAAACTTTGCCATTTTCAAGGCAAAGTGTACTTTTTTGCATGTTATCCAAGAAAAACTTTGTTAAAGCCAGAGAGGGAGAAAGAAGGTATCCTTAACAATTTCTTCATTGATGAGGAACTTCAGAGTTAGGTATGTGGGAATATACACACACCCACACTAGATATAAATGCTATTTTCATTTGCAATCTCATCTGACTGCAGTGACTTCTGGAATTTCACATTTTATTGTGTGAGTGTGCAAGAAATGTGGTGAGTGAGATGCCAAGGAGACTCAGAGTGTTAAAGACCAGACGAGGTCAGATTTTCATTTCTCCAGTTCCTTTTGCCTGGAAAACATTTTGTTTTTAGGATCAAAACCATCCTGGCTGACCCCTAGTGCAACCCCATTGGTTTTAATAATCAAGGTGATCTTAAATACTGCTACAAAGTTCCTGTTATCTTCTACTGCATCTGCCAGTACCGAAGTTATTTGAGTTTGCTCTCCACAGCTTAAGGTTTTATCATATGGGTTCTCAAACCCTGCCCGTTCACCTGGTAACACCAGTGCTGCAGAGTTCATGTATATTTTATCTCCCTCTAATCTGCAGGTTGTTTGAATATGCATTGCTGTATTTATTCTCATTATGAGTATCTAAGGCTGGGGTGCATGGAGGATGCTTTGGGAAGTTACATTTTTCTGGGTTCCTGGCAGGCGTTTTCATCCCTCCAGACTTGAAGCTGTGTTGGTTCTTTGAGGCTCTGCCTCTGCTTGTCCCTTGTCCTAGACAAGGTGGGGTCTGGATCACATCACATGCACTGAAAGGTGACTTCTGCTTGCCTTGGGCTTGGGGAGCTGTGAACTGCTGGTAGCTGGGGCTTGTGCAGCTGGCTGGGATCTGCCTGCCAGGGCATGGAATTCTGGCTTTTCCTGGATGGGCTTCAGTGCCCATTGGAGTAAGTACTGCCTGTGATGCTGCTGGAAGCAGTGGCTGTGGCAGTGCTAGAGGCATTTCCATCTGTGTCTCTGCCTTCAGACAGATTTAGCCCCCACCCTTATGGTACAGATGAAACTTTTGGAGCCTTATTCTTGATTGCAGGAGTCTAAGCTGACAGTCTACCTGAAACCACCAGCAAGATGAATTCATCTTCCCCTCAGCTTCCCAAGGTAAAGCTCTCTGTCAGAGAACTGTGATGAGGAAAAAAGAGATTCTGTTTCTGGACAAAGTGCAGTCTGCTCACTTGAGATGTCCCAGGGTCCATGGCTTGACATACCTCAAAATAGTAGACTGCTGTCCTTTCTGTGTGTCCTCCACGTGTGAGGACTTTCTGCCAAGATTTCTTGTTCCCCAAATCCACATTTCTCCTGTAGAAAATCCACGATCAGATTAGAGTCTATAGATCTATGGAACTTACATGTAACCTCATTTTTCCTTCACATCTCTGCCCAAGTAATTCCTATTCCTTGTCACTAAATTGGACCACACCCTTTAGCAGTGATTCTCATGATAAAAGAGCTCATGATGGATATTTTTAGAAGGACTTGAGCAAGATATACTGGAAAAGATAAGACAAGTTGCTACTACTTTTTCAAACTCTTCCCAGGAGTGATTGCAGTTGTTCCAGNTCTGTAGAAAATCCACAATCAGATTTGAGTTTATAGATCTATGTAACCTCATTTTTCCTTCACATCTCTGCCCAAGTAATTCCTATTCCTTGTCACTAAATTGGACCACACCCTTTAGCAGTGATTCTCATGATAAAAGAGCTCATGATGGATATTTTTAGAAGGACTTGAGCAAGATATACTGGAAAAGATAAGACAAGTTGCTACTACTTTTTCAAACTCTTCCCAGGAGTGATTGCAGTTGTTCCAGGAAAGGAAACAACTACACTCAACTGTTGACTTCACCAAGAGCAAGTGTGTCTTTCCAAAATTTGTCAGAGTACACACAGGCAGGGACACACAGGAACAAGCAGCCCCAATATGTTTGGCTTTCCTCTTGTGTGTCACCCATGATTTCACATCCCTCTCATGGATTTCAGTGGGAATGCTCTGGCACAGCCAAGAAAAGAGCAAAGCAAGAATTAATATGAGGGACCATACATGTTGAACCATGACAACGCAGGCTTTGTGGTACTGCAAGATGTTATCAGGTGCTGCTAAACCAAATTGTACTTTTCACACCTTTTAGTATTTTGTTTTGGAAGGATTTTTTTAAAAGTGTGTTGACTTCAAAGCTTTGGTGCAGGTGGTGACAAACACAGAGGGGTTTTTTGCAAATAGTCTTGTCTTGAGGAGTGCTGGGCTCTAGCAGGTTGTGTCTGTCTCAGCCACAGGTTTGGAAGCCAAATGAACCAGAAAGGAGGTTAACCTGTGTGTTGGGTGTGCCACTCACCTAGACACACCTCAGTCACCACTAAGTCTGGGAGACTTAAGCCCATGATATGTAAAATATGTCTGGTTTCTTGCTGCAGACACTGAAACTAATTTTTAGCCTTGCTGGCAGTCTTGCAAATCCCTCAGGAGCTGAAGGAAAGTAAATGGACTGAAATGTTCTCAGTACACATGGTGAAAGGTTGAGGACTGGCTGTGAAGCTCTGACTCCAAACCCAGTGCCAGTGAATACTCCATGAACAGGCAAGTTTTTTGAGTCATGACTCAACTGATAATTGGATGGTGCTGTGTTTCTGGCTGTGCTCAAACATAAAACTGCTGGTCCACTACAGCTGCTTGTGGTCATTAAAAGACCCCACAAACACATTTTGCAAAAGTTTTGGGTGTCAGTCCCTGTGTTCTGATTGGATTCCATAGTGTCCTTGCCCAAATTCCTGCTGCATTTCCAACTGGATATGCTATTTCTCATTCTACTCTTTACAAACACAGCGCTGCAGTTAATAAGCTGTGTTAGCAGCTGTTGGATCAACATGTACCAGTGCTGGGTGAGGTCATCCTCTTAAGTGCAAGATGTAAGTGAGAGGTAATGTAAGAAGGTCTTATTATTTTCATCTACTCTCTGCCATTTCAAAGAATCAAAATGCCCTCCACAATAACAATGCTATATCTTCCCTTAGCACATTTAACATAACACACTTAACATCAGAAAGCCATAAAACACTAGGCTTAGCACAGCCATAGCCTGGCAAGGTTTATTTTCCTCTCCTAGATCTCAGATACAGCACATGTAAAACAAGAAAGGTTAAAATAAACAATCAGATTTATTTTACTTGCTTTTAAAAATATTTAAAGACTTTTCTGGATTTATAGCTGTAGCAATAACAGTTTCTGCCTTATGTCACAAGGGGTAAAGTTATGGCTTCATTTGACACTGTCAGCCCTGCACAAGAAACATCATTGCAAGGGATGTGTGGGTCAGGCATTGCCATTAGTCAGTACTTGTTCTCTGGAACCTGCCTCTGAATTGATCTAGGCCAAGGAGTCTAAAGAGTAGCACACTTTTATAGTATTTATGTGATTTAGGGCAGGAGTTTTCCACTAGTTTTTCTGTGGGATGTGTCCTCCTAAATGATTGGTGAGGTTTTGACAGGCATAAACCCCCTAAAATGTCAGACATTTCTGAAAGGCTACATGCCCAGTAGCTCTTCAATAGTATGATAAGCAGCTTTGGAAACCCTCTCCCTTTTTTTAGGATTCTAGACCTGCTTTGGGAAAAATCGGTCTCAGTTTCTGTTTTTCATAACTATGACCTTAACTTTCATCTTCAAAATTTACTGTGATGCATACTCTTCTTACTTTGTAGCAGCATGGGTCAGGATAAAAAGGAAAATAATCAAAGAGAAGCAGAATCTCAACTTGCATTGGTGAAACTTTATCCTGTTTATTAACTCTGCTCTGCGAGCCACAGTATATTGTGCTTGGATCTTGTAACACTCCATTTTAGAAAATAATAGTCAAAGTGGTGTTTTAACCAGAGTATGAGGGTTTTAATATAAAATGTGCCTTTCCTTTAAATTGATTGCAAATGTACTTTCCAAATATTTTACTTCATAAAAAGAATTCTTGGAGGAATTCCAGTGCCTGGTATTTTCCAGCTAGCTAAATGCAGATAATTCCCCTTTTAAATACGCCTTGAAAGGTTTTGCAAATCCTGGCTGTATGGTGTGGAGCAATGGAAAGAGGGTGAGTTAATCCTTGCAGCTCTCACCCTGGTGTGAAAGGTGAGGTCCCCGTGTTCAGGGGGAGGGGGAGGACCTGGGTGTTGGCTGCAGGGAACTCACACTGGATGCTGAGGATTCTTGGTGTGGACTGCAGTGCTTACAGCTACACAGGCTCTCCCCCAAGGCTGGGGCTGATCCTTGTCCTAGCTAATCCCACGCAGAAAATGCAGATGATAATAGTAATAATAACAGTGACAACAGAGAACTCATAATCTTTTATTAGTGATATGACACAACCCTTCCCAGGCCATAATGCTTCTGTAGGAGCCCACTGATCCCAGGGTTTGGTTGGCATAGACAGAAGATGTCAAGTGACTGGTTAAAGCCCATTCAGAAATGCAGGGGAAGAGAGGAAACTGGCTTTCAATCTCTAGCTCAAAAGACAAATATACCCTTTCTGTGGTGCAGGCATTTCACAAGGTGAGCTGCAAGCTGTGCTTCTTTCATCCTAAATTATTTTAATCTAAGGGGAAAATGGGGGATAGTAATCCAATAACATGATTTTCTGTAGCACCTGCTTTTGACTAAGTCTCTCTGACTGTGTTGAAAGAAGTCAATTTCTCCATCCTGCAATATTCAGCAAAACCTTCATCAAACAGATGGGTAAATATAGGCATGATTTCCATCTTCGTTAAACTAACATCAGGTATTTGAAAAATCAGTCCTTTAATAATATATAAATATTTTCTTCTTGAAGTAACTGCCTGATTTTCCCCACAAGGACTGGTTTCTACTTTTTGTAATAAGACCAGTTTATGATGGAAGAGCTGCCAGTGCATGTATACTTGCAGATGTGTTCTTTGATAAGACTTAATGAGCCATCTTAGTAATTTTCTACTTAGTATGTTTTTAACGTTCTTCAGAGCTTGAAGTGAGATATATCTGGGTTAAAGAAAACAAGGTAGCTATCCACAATCTTGCCTTGATGATAATTTAGATTGAGTTAGACTAAATGTGATAGAGAACATAATTTTCCCAAACCTGCCTATTCTTAGTCCTGGAAAAAAAATAGTATTTTCCTTAATTTTCACTTCAAAAAATATGTGTTTATTAAAAAAAACCACATTATCGAGTGAGCTGTCAGTTTTAAAACAAGTTTTAATGTCTCTTTTAAGGTCTCTCAAAGTGCTGGTAATTTTATTTTTTATGAGACTGGCCTTCTGAAACAAGTACATCAACCAAAAATATTTTATTGTGATTTGACTTAGAGACTGAAGCCTGATCCCTCCACCTATAGGAAGTGAAGAAAAGCCATTTTCTCCCTGACTGCCCAGTTCTATAACCATGCACAAATCCCAGTCAGCAGCTGCCTCCAACAGAGTTGTCAATGCCACTGACTCTGCACAGAGCCTGGGAACTTCACACACTCACCCTCTCAGGATGTAGCATGACATTGACTTTATACATCTTTTTTTGCTGCTGGGAGAAATGGAAGAGAAGAGGATAAAAGCAAGTGGAAAAAACCCAAACAAGTGCTGGGAACTATTAGACCTGTGTGCTGGGGCTGCACTCCTGGCCCCTGCTGACTTCTCCCCCTCAACCAAATAATTATGCTTTATTACACCTCTCCAGTTAACACTTGCTTGTGGTTTATGCAGAAGAAAATAATGTCTGACTGTAAACACAAGATATTAATTCTCATGCAGGTTCTGCTCTGGGTGTGGGTGGGCAAGTTTATAAAACAAATCCATTTGTAACAGAGAATATACTTTTTATGATATAGATAGAATCTCTTTAGAGATAGAACCCAAGTTTAAGTTTTCATATTGTTGTGAGACTTCTCTGACTATTTTGCCAACACACATGGGAAAAAGTTCATCAGCAGGGATTCATCACTAGCAGGGCACAGACACCTGGTTTGAGGGTCTCATTCAAACATTGGAGGTGGTGGCTTTTATGCACAGGCTGGAATTCCTCTGTCCCCTCTTCACATTTATTTCTTGGAGCTGAAAAAGGCTGTGGACTCTTCCTCCTGAGTGAGCTGATTGTTGTCCACCTGAGAGATGCTTTCAGCTGAGATCTGCCTGCCATCCTATGTCCAGCTCAACGAGCTTCCACAGCACGTAGGGCTATTTGCTTTAGAAAGCTGTATTTATTAAAGTACATCATATGACAATCAAATCAGTTCTTTAGGAAATTTATTCCCTGATTGCTTAAGTTGTTTTTATGCCATAAGGCTGCAGTGGTGGTACTTACCTCACTAAAGCTCTTAACAGAGCTCATCTTAGTAAGGATGACTGAGAGAAGAGAAAACACCTCCTGCCTTTCTCCTTGCTTCTTCCCAGTAACATCTTGGTACACCATGCCTTTCACCTCTCTGTGTTGTAGGAGCCAGGGGCCAGATAAAAAACTTGTGTTGCTTTTGAATTTACCACCTGAGAGGTGACAATTGCTCCAGAGGTCTGTGGCAAGGTAAGAACTATCAGTGTATCTCTATTTCCACACACCTCCTTAAAGGTGCTGTCCTCTGTCACATTAATAGAGCATGTAAAGACAGCTTTGCTTATTCCCTCTCAGCTTTTGGATTTAACAGGCCTGTGTAGCATGAAGATTTGCTTCCTCTGTTCAGAAATCACTCCTCTTCTGCCATGATTCTGCTTTCAGCCCATTTTTTCCCTCTAAACTTCATATGCCCAAGGACAAAAAAGGAATCTATTCTATTTTTCCTCTCTCTCTGATTTCTATTTTTCCTCTCTCTGTGATAGATGCACTCACCAAAATTCCCTGAAATGGGCTCAGGGGTAGCAGGAATGTCTTTAGAAGCCCAGGAAGCCACAGATGGTGTTTTTGATCTGCTCTCCAAATCAGGTCAGACTCATGTTCTAGTGCCCACACCTGAACTGGAAAGAGCTCCTGAAGAAAATAGTTAAACAGTCTTGAGAGCAGTGGTAGGTGGAAATAGCTAATGACTCCTTACATACACACTGTAAAAACTTTAGCAGTATTTTTACCATGACAAATTTAAATAGGTCTTTTTTTCCTTTCTTGAGTGATAAATGAGACCAATCTACAGGTTCACAGCTGCACAGTGTGTTCTGTTGTAGATATTCCTGCAGAGCCCCCAGTAGCCACCTCAACAGGAGCAGCATGTGCATATCAAAGACAACAAAGGCCTTAAAACCTGCCATAATTTGCCTTTTCCCCTCATTATGCACACACATGCACTACCATTACTACTGGAAATTGCTCATATCATTGGAATAAGGAAACCTTCTGTATGTGTATCTGTAATTATAAAGAGGAAGGGGAAAATATCTCATTCAAGGGAAAATATATTGACTTTATACATATAATATTATACTTACATAATTTTATAATAATATATAATATGATTTTATACCATATACTGTGAAATCTCTTCTGTTGAAATCTGTAGTTTTAGTAATACATTTAGCAAAATGGTAAGTTGGGGTATGTATAAATTAAAATACTTTTAATTGAATTTTTTAAGATTTTCTTGAAAAATATTTTGTTAGATAGAGGAGAATCTGACCACAGAAAATATGTCCTCAATACGTTTTATATATGTTTTATATCTTTTCAGATATCCAAATGAAATTTTTTTTNCGTTTTATATATTTTTTATATCTTTTCAGATATCCAAATGAAATTTTTTTTCTAGGTAGTAATATAAAGTTACAGAAATACTCAGTGACAAGTCACATTTGTTGGTGCTCAAAGGATAATTGGATGAGTTATGTAAGTTTTCAATAGCTGTTTAACTAAAACTAGGATGTTCTGAAAAGGCAAATCCTCATCAGAGACAAAACCAAACAAGTAATACTGTTTAGTATTACTAATAATACGAATATTATTATTATTGTATTATTT
>WEIV01004016.1:52764-121955 GCA_013390005.1 Calyptomena viridis
CTACACCTGCTGTATAGTGGGACATATTCCTCCTCTGTCTCCAGGAAGCTTTTTCCATAACAAAACTCTATGGTTGGTTTGGTTTTCCTTGCTGTCAAGGAAGCAGAGAGCTGTCTTCCCACTGGAAATACTACTGCAAGGGTTTCTCATTGCAAAGAAGATGGGAATTGTAGAATCCCATGCAGATTATGATAAATTGCAGGCTATTGTATTCCTTTTTTTTTTTTCAAATTTGATTTTAGCAGTTTTGTTTTGTGGTTGTGGTTTTTTGTTTTTTTTTTTNTGTGGTTTTTTGTTTTTTTTTTGTATAAGCACAACTTAGGCTACCTTCTCTTCATCTCAAATGCCATTGGTGTCCTTTCCTCCTTGTGTCATTTCACCATTAGAAGTTGTAGTTCAGCAGAACAGACTGAAGCAGGTGCTTGAATCTATTCCTGTTGAGAATCACAAATTTAAGTCTTATTGGGACTAAAATTAAACTCCTTGCTCTACAAAATATAAGCCCATTTACACAGAGTGCATTTAATTAGAGTCAGGAGAAAATCAGCAGAAAAAAGGCAAAATTAGGGATGTGAGTAAGCTTATTAGAGTGGTAGCAGGACTGCATATACACTATTTATGTCATAGGCTCTTCAGAGCAATGGATTAAGCACAAAGAATCTGTCGTGTAAAGGAACTTGTAATTGAATCAGACCACACGTGTAATACCTGGGACAAAGGTTTTATTTTTAGGAAAAATAGGGCAGTTTGAGGTATTTTGGGAAGCCATCAGTGTAAGAGTGCATGGATGATTTATGAGGAGAAATCGAATTATGAGAAAGGCCCATCAATGACCCTGACAGCACCAGCACATCACTCAGGGTTTGCTCTGTCCTCCCTTTCCTCCACCTTTCCTCAGTCCTGCTTTTACTCACCTTCTCTGCTCGACACAGCCCTACTTCTCTGGTGACACCACCTTTTCCTCCTTCCTTAGTGCAGCCTTCTGCAACCACTGCTCTCACACAGCTTTGCCATTTCCTGCTGCTTTTATACCATACCACAGTGTGCTGCTGGCTTTATTATTTCTGAGGGTTGCAGATCCCTGGGAGCTGGTTTTGACTTTAAAATGCAGACATAAACAATTTACTCAGACATTTTGTTCAGCTCCAGCTGGAGAAAGCCTTGATGATCTACTGTCACAAAGTGTCTCCAGGGTGCCCTTAGGGGCTGGTTTGCTAATTTTCCTCCAGGGATCATGTTCACAGGTTTACAGGGCCATCAGTTAGAGCTGAGAGAAGGCACACCTGATTCGAGCCATCACTGCTGGAGTTCACTGAAGAGGTAAATTTGGGCTTTGCATTCTGTAAATTCTCATATCCTTGTGCCCTGTTACCACTTCCCTTGTGTTGGTTTCTGGTCGTCGTGACTAAAGCCTAAATGCATCTGGAGGAAGAATTAGTCCCATATCCACAGCGAGTTTGGTTTCAGCAAAACTCAAACACGTTTTTCTTGCATGTGTCCCTTATTACCTCCAACACATTGGCACATGTCCTTTATTTCTTCTTTCTTTCCTCCAAGCTTAGGCTGAACAGTGCAAGACGAATCACCGATGAAATGATATTTTAGGAAAGAATACGAGATGAAAACTCAAATTCATCGGATAAAGAGAACAGATTTTGCCTCCTGACAGGACCAATATGGAACTGGTTTCTTTCTAACAGGTGATCTGATCAGTAATGTCACAAAACGTTTAGTAACACATCAGAAAACATCTTCTGGAAAGGAAACACTTTGCTGAGTGGTGCTGCACCCAGGTATTAAGAGCAGAACATATTTTTAAAGTACATTTCAGTAATCTGGAAGGTGCTGTTTCATGGGTTGATGATAGGGAATTCATACTCATGCTCATCCATTACACTTGCACTACAGAGGAAACAAGGACAGCTGTTGAAAACATCTGCACCTTTTGGACTTTGAGGAAGGGTTGGTTATTTTGTAAAAATATGCCCAAATGTGAGAGGTTGGTTCTGTGTTCTTAACTTAGCACTTCAAAACACCAGCAGTGGAAGTTGTTTGTTTAACACTGGATGAATGGTATAAGAAATTCACACACACACACACATAAATTGCAACACAATTGCCTTTGTTTTTAAAGGAATTATTTTCTTATTCATGGTTTGTTTTAATTTACTTCCTTGTAAATTATTTTTGGCAATGTCTGGTGCAATGTAGTAAGGGAAACTATGCATCTCCATGTTTGTAAACCAGGAAAACCATGTGATTGTGGAAGAACAATGTCTTCCATTGTGAGTTATTTGTTTTTCTCACTGTTACTAAACCCTTTGTAACTACAATGGGCATTGTGATCTGAGAGCAATCTGGTGCCAGTGTTGCATTTCAATAGCTTTTGTCTACCACAAAACAGCTTTGAGGCTGTCGAACAGGAGGGCTGAAGATTTCCCTTACCTGCAATCCTTGGATAGAACTTTGAATTTCAAGAAAAGTGAGAATATCAGTGGTCTAAGGAGCTGATCAAGCACTAGGCATGTCTCTGATCTTACTGAAGTTGTTGTTGCCAACATAAATTACAACTTTCTGGAGGCTGTTCTAAGTTAATACTGGAATGGTGGGAGTGTGTTTATAGCATCACATTGGTTTGGCTCTTCCTTCCCACTGTGCTTTTCTCAGCTGCCAGACCTTAATTATGGAAAAATATTTGTGTTGCTACCACTGCAATGAAATGTGTTCACGTGAATTGACTAATAAGTGATACTGTTTAAAATCAGATTTTAGTATTTTGCCATGGGTTTGAAAAGATTTTTATTACCTGGGCAAGATCAAATAACCCAATTTCAATAATACAGTGCCCTTTTGCCTGATCAAATGGCTGTGTAAATACAGACAAAATGAAAAGCCTTGTCCACACATATGCAATGAGTAACATATCTTTAGTTATAATGTGTATATTCATAGGGTGTGATACACAGATAGATGAGCATTTTTGTGCAGATGTGTATCTTACTTGCTCCCATTCCCCCCTTTTATCTCTAAAAGCAATATTAAAAGGAAATAGACTTTGAAAGGGGCAAGAGGCTCTAATAAAGGATTTGAATTCTTTTTCTTTCTCTGAAAGGAGTAGTCAGTCATAGCTCTTGTTCAAAGTTAACCTAAGAAATGTCTGAGGACAATTTCAAACTCTCTTTCCAAATGCCACTGAGCTACGTATGGTTATTATCTGAACTCAATTCAAGTCATATGAACCTTCAAAGTTTTTGCCATACTAAATTTAGATTCTTTTCCTTTTCAATCTGGCAATACGTTCATCAAGTTATGGCAGACCCCACTCACATAAAGGAGTAGTTTTGTGAACTTTACAGCTCACAGCATTTTTCAGGTTTAACACACATTTATGATTTATTTTCTTTAAAAAGACACACTAAACAGTCCCGTAACTGTATAGTAACAGAATATCACTCTATAATTAACTTTGTGGGAGTCACAAGGAGAGAAAAAAGGAAGCAGAACTTTGAAGATTTATCCTTAAATTGCTGTATCTAGAAAAACATTTCAGTCCTTCTACTTTTCACAACTTCTCTCCTTCCCTATCCTGCTCAGTCCAAGAGCTGGTTTGCCTGGATGAAGGCAGCCCTGAGTCCTCATTCTGGCTTGGATGCAAATCTCCTCAAGTATTTTACAAAGGGATAAGAGTAACAATTATCCACCCACTTCATTGCAGCCCTTTCAGGCTGAATCAATGTCTTCTCAGTGCCTGGGACGTGTAAAATGCTGTATAAAAATGGCAAATAATATTACTTCTCAACCATGCAGCCAAAATTTACACCATTTGGAGGAAAGAGGATGGGGAGATAATTACAGCCTGCACTTTTAAAATGAGGTGCTCAGGGAGGGGCACAGTCAGCAGAACAGCAGCCACATCCAGGCTCTCCAAAGGCCTCTGTGTTTATGGGCACTTCACAGTCAGAGGTCCTGGAAAATTTCCAGACCTGTTCACTCCACCCCTACAAGAATTTAGAATATTTTCAATAAATACTCTTTGCATGGAAGGTATGTCTAAAATGCTTTCTCAGCACACTGCATATCCACCAGCTATTCTATGGATTTTCCTATTTCTCTTCTCCACACGAACGTGGCTGTGTCTGCTGGGATTCCAGGGATTTGGCATCACAGTGGGATGTTCTTCCACCACCCTGTTCTGCCCACTGCCCTTTTCAGGGCTCCTGTGAGCCCTCTTACTTCTGATGGTTGTCACATGTATTGGTCTGGATTCATACCCTCTCATTAATTCCCAGTTTAGGATGTTTACACTGCTGTTCCAGCACAGACAGGGTTATCCAGTTTCTAGGAAACAGTTATTATTTGTCCCTTTGGATCTTGCCTATATTGCTGTATTTCAGAATAATTTCAATTCTTGTTATATTTCGTGGAGTGGATGTTTTAAGAAAAATAATTCAAAAATTATTGTTGCATCATAGCAACACCCACAGAAACACAACAGTACACACAGTAACTTGTATGTACCAGAGAGCTGCAAAACGTGTGAATTGCAATATATTGACAGTAAGGGTAACTAAATGCAAAAAACCCTCTGTAACTGGACCAAAACAAAATATTGGAGGTGAATTTGAACAACAAGTTCACATCAGAGCAGGCTCCTCAACCTCTCCCAGTTACAAGCCATGTGCTTGTCTGAGCTCTCTGCAGCTTTCTGGCTTTAGATTTTTAAAACCAGCTTGGGAGTTTAAACACCCAAATACCATTAAAATGAATAGTCATTCTGTGTCCTTTGGCCTCACAGTTCTTGATGATGTTTATGATAGTGTAATAATCTTCTGTTTGGAGGTATTCCTCCTCACGTCATACAGCAATGAATCACACACCTCCCTATAGGTTAGTGTGGTATTTTTCTAATAAAAGAACAGTGACACAGCAAAAATAGTCATGATACACATACGATAAATTATTTAGATTTACCTTCTCTCAATAAAAGGCTTATACACCAGCAGGAATGATGTACCCAAGAAGGATTTTTAAGAGGCAATTATATTTGTTGCATTAGTCTCAGAAGAAAATCCTCTGGGACCCAGCAGCACAGGACTGTTCAAAATGTTTCTTATAAAATTTGCCTTGCAGAAATTTAGCACAAACTAAAATTTGGCTTTATAGATATTTTATAAACTTCTCCATGGAAAGCCTGAAAACTGACCTTTGATAATGGCTGCATTCCTGCTTAAATAGAGGCTGAAGGCTCATAACACAGGCAGTTATCTAAGAGCTGGCAGTCCTTCTTTTCATCTTTCATGGAAGTGCAGCTGGAAAGGAATAGTGTTTAACACTATTTTACACAATAAGCCTTCTTGTTTTATTAAAATCAAGGGATATAGAGGGGATCTTATGGGCCAAGGTGAGGCTGCCTGCTCCAAGGATACAACAGCTGAGTGTTTTACAAGAGAAGTATCTTTCCACACTTTCCTGGAGGAGATGAGCACTGTGGGATGTACACAGGCATGGTCAGCCCAGCTGGTCACAGCCTTGCCACGGACACTGATGGGTTCACCAGTCCATTAAGTCTCTGATACAAAAACTAATCAAAAATTGCTGTAGCCCTGCACCATTTCCCTGTGCCTGGTACATTCTGTTGCAGAAGAAAAGCAATTCTTTCATCAAGAACCAAAGAGCCAAAATTTTTTTAACTAATTTTTTTGACCTAGTGGAAATAGACTTCAATACCCATTAAGGGCAGTTGTACCAAAACCCCGAGGAGATGTTGCAGATTATGTCCTGGAAACAGCCTTTGGGACAAGATTCAGGAGATATGACCAAGCATTTTATCGTGTTGCTATCTCCCCATTAGTTTAGGTTTTGCATTGCTTGAAGCTATCGGTGAACACTTCTAACACTGCTTTGTTTAAAGCAAGTTTCAGTCCAGGGAAAATCTGAATTTGCTTTTGATTTTGTTTCTTAGACTCTCAGAATCTGGTAAATCATTGTGAAACAGAATTTTGGCAGCACAGCTTGACTACATAATGAACATTCTGGACACATTTCCAATACTTCACCAGTCCAAACACTGTATGCATACAAAATATCATATCAATGCAATTATTGTGTACTTGCAACACACACTCCATTTAAAAAAAAAAAAAAAGTGCATTTTTTCATAAATAATTTCTCTTGGCCAAGTTCCTCCATGTGTATGAAACCACTCAGGTGAATTCTTGCACACATAGAAATGTTAATATAAATTCCATTATTGTTCCTATTGCTGTAGTATCTGAATGTTTCACTATCTTTAATGTACTTATCATGAGAGGACCCAAGCAGTTAGAAACCTTTATCCCATTTGACATCAAAGGATGCCACCCAAGGTCCTAAAGCAGGACTGACATGGACTGGAAAGGGAAAAAACAAGAGTAGGATCTCTCCATGTTTTTCATGTTCATGGTTGTGACAGAGGAGCAAGACAGTGTAAAAGTTTAGAATAATTATACTCAAGTATATACTCATGTTGAGGAGAAATTAATGGAAAATAATGGAAGTGGTATTAAACCTATTAATCCTCAGGTATTTATATTTATTTTCAAATGTACTTTTCTAACTAATTATTTATTTAGTACTGGAGTTTGCCAGAATTCTTGTGGCAATTAGTGCTTCCTTCACCTTGATTTTTGAAGGCAAATCCCACCATTCTAGGGGAAGAAACCCTGCAAAATGCCCATTGTTAACCACCAACAGTCTGATTCAGCCAGTTGGAGCTGCAGTAGGTTATATTTAACTAAGGCCAGCTAAGTTAATGCACCTTATGTACTAGAACAAAAAAAAGGAAAAAGTTGTTTGGTTATTGGCTCACTTTCTTTTTCCCAAATTTCAGCTTTGGAAATAATATATTAAAGCAAGCATTGTATTTTTGGGTTTATTTTAGCACAACTTTATGGCATACAAAACATGGAAGAGGGAAAAAAACCCAATGTGTCAAAGGTATTCTGGTCTATACCAATTAAAAAAAAAAGATATTCAGTACAATTCTGGTGGTAGTGAGATGAGTATGAACCCTTGCTATTACTTCACACTTCAGTCTGAATTTTTTTCCCTAATTTAATGCAGAATCTTCACTGCAGAGTGATCATAAGGGTGTCAAAATAATCCAGATAGAGTAGGTATTCAGTTGCAAATTTAAATGCATCTATAAAACATATATCTAGTATGTATACAGGTTAGGATGTTATACTGCAAATTATGAACTTCGTGAGAAACTGGGGAAAGAGTAACAAAACAAATCCCCAGTCATATATATATTTACATAAAATTGTCAAATATAAATTTCAAAATATCTCTAGATGTATAAAAATAATAAAATAAAAATAATATTTTATTTTCATACTTACACTAAAAATAGCTTTTGCCACTTCTTTATGAGGAGAAACAGCTTGAGAGAACACACTGAATTGCTGAGTGTCACTTGTAATAGTTTTGTTCATTCATCAAAATGTAAAACTTATTATCATACCTAATATTGTTAAGCATGATGATTATATATGTTCATTGTTAAACACTGGTATTTCATATAATTTTGAACTTGAAGTAGGAATGATTTTTGGATCAGAATGTACTTTATCAATCTGAGCAATTTTATTTGAAGACTGAAAAATTATGTGCTGTATTTTCCTTGGAATTCTATTTCAGTATAATCCCTTAAGATTGTGATGTGAAGGTCTGGGCTTAAACTAAATCCCAAGAACATTGTACTGTAGGAAATCCCATCCTGTCTCACCTTGGTTTGGACCCTAAATTGCAGAACAGTGCAGCAGCTCAGATGTGTCTCCTGGTCCACTGTGAGGCAGAACTACACCTCCACTCATTCCCTACTTAGACCATTCCCACCTCCAACACAATGCATTGTGCAGTGGGGAGATAAACTTTGGGGAGCAGAGAGGGCATTTTCATGCTGATCCTCAGTCAATTACTTGATGCGACCCATAATTGGTGCTATATAAAATAAATAATTTTTTTTTGCCAAAAGCTGTAAAAATTCGAATTTAATTCATATCCCCTCCAACTGGGTGCTAAAAAAGATTAGTTGGGAGCAGGGTTCTCGTGCATTCAGGACCTGCATTTTGGGGCTGGGATCTGAAATGTCACTGAGCTGCCTGCAGGTCTCCTGCAGCCTTCCAGGAGAGCTTATGCTTTTACTTTGCTGCCAAAGCAGCCACGTGGCCCTGGGCCAAGGTTTCCTTGCTGAGGGTTGAATGAGCCTTTCAGACACTCTTGGCCATCTCACAGTAACACACACATGGACCAGGAGGGAAAAATAATCCTGAGGACACGGGGCAGATGAATGGACTGTGGGGCAGTCCTTGTCCCCAGCTTCACAAGTTCCTTGATCATTTCCTAAGTAATTACATGGGTGTAAGGTCTGACCACTGATCTTTTTTCTCTCTCTTTGACCAAGGCTGTTCTCTCTGTTGTCTCCTTCCCTGCTGTTCCAAGCCCCCTTTGTTATAATATATCTGGCCCCTCTTCCAAACTGAGCCTTTTTAGGTAGTCACACAATTCATGTCAAGCAGCATCTCTTAAACAAAAAGTGGATGCTTGAAAATAAATCCTCATTACTGTACCCTTTGCTGGCTTCTAATCCTGCTCCATGTCCATGGAACAGAACCATTATGTCAAACTGCCATGTGACATATTAGTTACCTCTTTTCTAATTATATAGGCTGCTGCTGGATAAGGCTTGAATCTGCCACAAAGGGAAAGCATCCTGATTTGTAAAAACAATTTAATGTGGTCGTGGGAAGAAGAGGAATTTAACCAAGTATGGCTTTTTAAGTGAATGTCCATGAGAAGAATCTGGAGCTGCAAAAAATTTGGATTTTTGTGGTGTTTAACTAGTTTTTGATTGAACTTTACTGTGTCAGCAATATACTTATATTGTGCATTTTGCTGATGACAGCTCAGGAGCTATCAGAGTCCTGGACCTGGAAAACACTCCAAAATCTTGGAGCTTTGGAGAAAACAGGAGAATCCGAAAATGCATGCAAGGACAAGACATCTCAATGCAATTTTATCTGGCCCTCCAGCCAAGACCTCATCTAGAGAAGTACCCTTCCTTTTCTCTCTATTCCAAACACCACCATTTATTTTTCCAATACGTATTTTGTGTATCAAGCCTTATCATGCTATTATTTTAAACATAATCAATGGAATAATGACACTTTTAATTCCTATTTCTTACTTCTCTTTTTCTGGGATTATTAAACTTACAAAGGTGGCAAAATGTGACATACCCACCCAGGCACTACTTTAAAAGCTGCTTGTTTTCTCTCACTTGTATGCTTAAATTCTTTTAATACTAAAAAGTTTCCTTACAATAAGATACAACTGAAAACCTTTAGGAATCATCTTTAATGTCCACCCAGTGAATTAAACAAAAAGCTCTCTTGCCTCCATCTAGGTTTTTACGGCCATCAATTTAATTTATTATACAGTAATGAACCATGGAAGATCCAAACTGACCCAGGATTTACTTTAATGGATGATTAACTTGTCAGGTTCCCCCTTTTTCTTTCTCTCTCCTTATATTTTCTTGTCTTGCCAAAATTCTCATTATCCCAGCTATTAATCTATTTATTAACTTTGGACAAGTAAGTATTTCATTAACAAACACTTAAATAATGATCACACACTAATTAAAAGTCTGCTGCAAAAGAATAGAATACAAATAGGGTCTTTGAGATATGAGTTTTATTTACACTCCAAATGAATGGCACACTGACAGTGGCTAAAATTGGTGTCAAAATAATAAAATCAATAAGGTTGCAAAAGATCTCTAAGGTTGTCAAGACCAACCATTAACCTCACAGTGCCAGGTTAGTCATTACAAGTTTTCTCCTGACTTCAGTAGTAGATTTACAGATTTCAGTCTCATTAGGCAATTATTAAAAGTTTATCTTTCCATAACATTACTTTAGAAATAATATTGTAGATTAACCACAAAAATAACTTCCATAAAAAATCAGCTGTGCTGTTCATTCTTGTAGGCTTCAAAGGAAGAGGTTCAAACTGCAGGGATAAAACACTGAAGCCAGTGTAGCTACTGACAGCCTCCCATTTTGTCCCTGGTTTTCCTAGAAAGTATGATCAAATATTTAGGACCTAGTTTTCCTGGAAAATATGACCAAAAGTTTAGGACTTAATACTGCTGAATGTTTGGAAAATATATGTAATGGGAATCACACTGGGACTGTCTGTTCAGACACCAACCCACAGTGTGTGTGCAAAACAGGGGAAAATCCCTGCAACGGTCTGTGAGTGAAATAATTTGTGGTTTTATCAATTCATACACTTATAATCTGCAAATAATTAATATATTTGGCAAACATTTCCCAGAAGACAGTCCTGGGAAAACACACACACTCATTACTTTCCTATGGCTGTGCTGTTCACTGTGCCTCAGCTACCTGAGAGTCAATAGCTCTGTGTTAGCCACAGTTCAGGAGAACCAGACAGATTATCCTTTTTTTTCTTTTCTGTTTTGATCCATTCATAAATGCAGTACTGTTTAGGACGTGGGGCTTTGCACATATGTTAACATTCACTTTGGTTTACATCACAAATTATCACTCTTGTTCACACTGTATCAGCCCTGTACGAGTTATAAATATCCAATAGGCGTAAATGATGTATTTGGCTATTTTGCTCTCATGACAGATGTCATAGTGTCAGTGTTATACTGCAAATGAATATGAAGTGACTTAGTTTCATGCTTGTCTGAGGATAATTGAAAAGAGCAGTGCAAACTTGAATGGTTTTGGGTTTTATGGAGCTGGAGTACTGAACAGTGTAGACATGTCAGGGAACTAGTATCTACCTGTGCACATTCCAGTCCAAGATATTACTTTGGCACCTCATTTGCTAATCTGATTGATATCGGAATTTATTAATTAGTTTAGTTTGATGCAAATTCGATTTCTTCTTGAGCAGAAGAAATCTTGCGACTGCCAAGATCAGTGGACCTACACTATCCTGGTGTATCCTGACTTCATGCCAGAGAGAAATCTGAGTACTGACCAGTTTGGGTTTTTTTTTTTACTATGTACTAGGTTCCATGGAAAGGAAGCCCCAGGATGGGCATTATAAGTGAGCCCCAGTGTGATCTGGCCAAGTTCCCAGTGTGACCCACTGGAGAACAAGTCTCCATGCAGAGAAGGTGGCACTGCACCCTCAGTATTCAGCACAAAGTCTGTATTATACAAGATTGACAGCAATACTTATAACACATCATAAAGCAGGACTGTGCATGGAGCACTGTTACACCAGCCACAGCAAGAGGAAGCTGCTTGAAACTTGCACAGTTTCTTTTCCTTTGACCAGCAGATATTCCCCACCTCTTGGATGAATAATAAGTATCTGGAAAGTGTGTCTTGATCCAGGATATTCTAGTGCATCTTTTGAATCCTTCACAGTGACACTGTGGTACTTTTATTTTACCTCACGTGGCTATTCATTCCATCATACCTGTGTTTTATTTTTCTCACAGGGCATATCAACCTTACTAACATATGAAATTGCTGGTAGCTTCCATTGGTGCTGCTTTTTTTGCAAATGTCTCTAATAAATTCCATGTATAAGCTTCACTCTGTTCTTGTGATATCTGTATCTCTGAGTTAGCCCTCTAATGAACATGGAACTACCTCAGCAAGTCCACGACCTAAAAATGACCTGCAGTCATCTCATCAGCATTTGTGCTGAACCACATCACAAGTTATTCTCCCTTTCCAACAATTTATACACCAGTGGGAAGAAGCAAAGCTCCTTTTCCCATAATCCCTCACGTACAGACTGGAGGCAACAAGTCTCAAAAGGGTCCAAGGTTTCAATGCTTTCATCTTGAGGCTGTAACAGAACTACTTAAGAGCTACATCTCTGTCTCAGTTTATTAGTTTTAGGGATTTAATGTGAATTCCTGGCATGAATTCAATGTTCTTTAAGTTAATAAAATTATAATATTAAAAAGAAAATAATAATGTATTCTCAGTGTTACAGCTCCATTGGTGGACCTTTTGCCAGGTCACCTTTGTTACATTTAACAGGAATCATAAATCTCAAAACCTCATGCAAAGTGGAGAAAATTAAGAGCCGTAAACCAGTAAATTCTAGTTGGGATTTATTATTATTTGTTTTCTTTGAAGAGATTTACTCCCTCTTGGGATAAAGAGAGGAAACAAATAGGAAGAATGTTGTGACATGTTTACCAAAATTGGGAGGCTTGGGATTTAATGATGGTAGTCTGGAAAACAAGGCTATTTTTCTTATCTAATTTTCTACTGTGTTTCTGAACAAGGTGGTGACCCCATGTGCTTTGAGGATCAGCAGTTCACAGGTGTCTGCAGTGCTAATGCAGGTGATGTTGTGATGCTCAGACCTCTGGACACTGACAACACAACAGCTGAATTCTTCTCTTGATGTCTGAAATGAGAAAGTGCCCTGCTTTTTTTCTACTACTTTTCTGATGGATTCTTATCTACACCTCCAGCCCTAGAGCACTTGAAAGAGTAAAGAATATTTGTTGCTGTTTCTCACCCATAGACCCTTCCAGAAAGGATTCTTCTACATAAGGAAACAGCTGAGAACCTTTAGAACCACATCAAAACCCCCAGAGAAATATGGGATTGTTAGACAACTGCATTTTATTCTCTCTTTGATGGATTTAGCTCCTCATTTCTTAATTCTTTGCTCTCACTCTCCTCAGGTTCAAAAGTTCTTGATGTCTATGTGAGAGCAACTAAGGATGCTAATTTTGCTTTTTTTCTAGTAATTACCTTGAATCTACCAAGCTTTTAAGACCCTTTAATTTACATACCTTTTATTCAACAGCAGACAAAAAAATAACAATAAAGTCCTAATTTGAAAGTCAAATTGTCAAAATATTTCTGCAGAAGTGGTAACTATTGCAATATTTCAAGTTAAAACAACCTTCTTTCATCTTTCTCCGTATCATCACCTGTACTAATGCCAGGGTGGAAATTTTCCTTGGAGTGTTTGGATTGTGGAACAAGAATTGGTTTCATTTATTTATTGGAAGAAATATCCTTGAAGGTCACTTGTTACCATGAATATAATTTGCAGCAATCTGATGACACTTTCCCTGGAAGTTTATCCCTCATTATTGCCTTCCTGGTGATAAAATAATGTTAGGAATAGAAAAAGCAAAATACTAGAGTGAATCTGAAAATTCTAGCCTTTGGGAGTAAACCAGTCCTGTGACCTTTAATATTTTAGGTGCTAAATAATAATAGTATTAACAATAATAATAATTTAAAAATTTTAGCTGATGTAGCAGTTAGAATATCATATATGCTAGAGCATTCATGTCTTACCTCAACAAAGTCATGGTGCATTGTAGACACCCACAGATGTTTGCAAATAACTTAGTTTCTGCAATTTATGTAAGTTAAATAAGATTTTCTTCCAATAGATGGAACACCTGTTATTATTGTCTAAAACACAGATTAGTATTCCTTTTGTTCTGTTTCTATTTCAACAGTTATTTAAACTGTGTAAATTACTTTATAGTACATTATGCCTTATTTGTGTTGCATTCTTCTTTATTTATGGATTGATCCATGTGGTTAGAATGTAGGCAAAGTTCTTTTCAACAAATTATTGTGAACACCTGCTTTTCCTGAGATGTTCCTGGTCCCAGCTGAGATGAGAGCTACTCTGATTTGTGTTTCTAAGAGGCCACCGGCTGGAAAAGACTCTGGGAAAACAAAATACTCTAAAATGATGTGGAGAAAGAATTTGCCTCCTACCAGTCAGGTTCTTTCAAAGACTACTTTGACAGTACTTTGCATACATAAAGCAAAAAATAAGATTGCTGTTTCCTCTAACTTCAAAGGGATCTTTTCTACCCTCAACTTCTGTTTGTAACAATGAAGTGTCTAAAATGCAAATTATTTGAAGGCTAGAATGTGCCTCTCCGGCCATAGTGCTGTAGAAATTCCAGTAGCAATAATTAAGTATTAATCCCATGAACTGTGTGATTTCTCAAGCACTAAAGTACAAAGGGATCTGAAGTGATCACAGGTCACAGCAGCTCCAATGAGAAGCACAATTTAAATATTACATTGTTGGCATAATTTTCACAGCTGCACAGTAAAATACCTTGTTCCTGGCCACCCCATGATGGAAATGGGCTTTGCACTATAGAACTCTCTGAAGTTGCACGGAACTGAGGTCTGAGACATTAAATTGATTTAAGGTCAGGCTTTGCATTTTCCCTCTGTGTTCTTGTAGTTGGGCACACTCTGACCTCCACTGTGCCAGCTGTCCCAGAGCAAGGAAGCATTCAAGCTCAGAAGCAAAAGTGAAATTTCAGGGCTGCCAATCAGTTTTTAGAGCAGCTGGATGTCAAAATTCCTCTAAAAGTTGTAGCTCGATTTTTTTGTACTGTGCAAAAATTCCAAAACTACTTTTGTAATACCAATGATTTATTCTGTAGGGAAAAAGAACTGTATCCCTTAGAGATATGTGTTCTAATATGCTTTAATAATGACATCTAGAGAGGTGAGCCTTCAAACATGGGAACATCGGTGTGTTAGTGTGTGTGAAAAGCCAACAGCTCTTTTCTCACCTGTGTTCATCATCAGGTCTGTTTCTACAAGGAAAAGAATATGCTTTCAATTATTGCTCTAATCTCTCTTGTGGGTAAGGGAGTGGACCTGTAGTCTCATAACATTCAATATTTACTGAATTCATCCTGTAAATCAAAGCAATTTATTCAGGTCTGTGCCATACACTGTCACATTTGCAATAGTTCATTTCTTCCTTCTATATATTTTCATATAGTCCTGTACTCCTCTGGGGAGGCTTGAACCTGAAAAAACGTACAGGGGAATGTAAATGATCTGCCCTTTTCCAGCTGACTAATGTGTGCCATAAAACACTTTAAAATACAAAGGAGACTTCACATCTGGTCAAGTTTACTCATCATAAACACACCTGAATGAAAAGTACTTCTTGTTCTGTGGAGCAGAGTCAAATGAATAATAGACTAAGACAGACATTTCATGTTGTTATATGCAAGTGCTCTCCTTTTGCATTTCAATGGCTAAATTAGAGGTAATTCGATAGTAAAATATGCAGGTAGCCTCAAGACACATCATATGTTCCTTTATTCTGAAACCTTTGTATAATTAAAAATGAAACCTAATTACAAACTCCCCATTCATTCTCTAAAATGTCAAAGAATTGGTGTTTTTCAACGTCATTTTTGAGTCGATGCAATAACAAAGTCAGTTCTGGAGCATTGCTACAAGGTTTGTTTTCATAACGAAATTTATGCTTCGACAACTTTCCACTTGGAAAAGGGGAAAAAAATCAGGGCAATATTAGAGGCGGTCGTATCTGAGATAAGAAGTTAGTGCCTTTCATCGTGGCTTTCCTGGTGTTTTGAGTTGTGCCTCTGCAAAAACGCAGATAGATGTAGATGACAAACCGCTCGCCTTCTCCCAAACCTTTTCCCAGGAATGCGGCTGAAAGCTCTCCAGCACCTCCCTCCGTGCTCGGGAAAGCCGACAGCCCTCGGCAGCGGGAAGGAGAAGGATCCCAGGGACCCGGTGAGCCCAGGCAGGAAGCAGAGACTGTGCCCAGCGGGGAAGGATCCCTTCCGGCAGGATTTGGTACCCGCTCCAAGCAGAGAGACGGAGATGCTCTCCAGGGGGGACCGGAGATGCTCAGAGATGCCGGGGGGATGCTCAGGGTGGTCCGTGCTCTGCCGGGGGATGCTCAGAGGTTGCTGCTGTGGTCAGTGGTCACCCACAGTCAATCTCTGGCATTCGGGGATTTAATCTTGTCCCCTTTCTCGGGGCAGCTCTCCAGCCTCTTGACCAGCAGTCTGTACATACACCGAGGATTGTCCCACCCTAGATGCAGAATCTGGCACTTCCTCTTGTAGAATTTACACAGTTGGGGATTTCCTGTCTCTCTGAACTACCTGGATCTCCCTCTAAGGTCTCTCTATTCTCAATAGACTCCACAGCTCCTCCTATTTTAGTGTCATCAGCCAACTTGCTTAATGTGCATTTGATTCCTGCTTCCAGATCATTTATAGGAGCACTAAAGAGCTCTGGCTCTAAAGTTAAGGCCACTGGTGACAGGTCATTAGACTTGTGTAACCCCTTTTACCATAACCATTTCTGCCCACCCCATCAAACAATTCTCACCCATCATATGGCATGACCATACCAAAGGCAATTATATGTCCAGAAAAAGAAAAGGAAAAAGAAAATTAGAATGAAATAGAGAAAGAAAAAGGAAGAGAGAAAGGAAAAGAAAAGAAAAAAAGGAAAAGAAAATGAAAATAAAAATAAAGCCCTTTTCTTAGCTCTCTGAGATCTCCTGCTGGAGTTCTGCTGGTGCAGTTCCTGATGTTCACAACCAGGCCTGCTGAATCCAGTGGGGCTGTTTGCAAACTAATGCACAACTCAACATGAGTAAACATGCCCGTGTCTGGCCTTGTATAAATACAAATCAGCCTGGAGACTGTAAAGTAAATACAACAAAATTCCTTCACTCCAGCTCAGAAGGAAAAAGAGGAAAGGAGAAGGGTTGAACTGTTTTCTTCCCCTACTCTCATCGCAGTTCCCCTCTGGAGTTTGCAGTGTATTATTTAGCACCTATTTCTACTAAACCCTGAGTCTATACTAACAAGAAAGACCTTATCTTCCTCCAAAGAAAGATTATGTGCCTGCTGCCATAACCTGTATTTTTTCCTGTGGTTCTTGGGAATCATTGCAGGGATTTAAATCCCATGTGCAGGGAACTGTGCTCCCAGTGCATCACCAGTGCAATAACACTGTTAGATCTGTTCTCCCTCTTCTGTTTTCATAGACCTCCGTTTCTCCTTCTGATGATAAACTTTAGGAACAGAAGGCTTTAATCTGTGTTTTGCAACCCAGTGTAATGTTGATTTGGTCTGTGAGCAAATGCAAGTAACGCACCTAAAAAATTCAAATCCCTATTTGTTTATTCCTTTTGCATCTGCAGACGAATAAAAAAAAATTAAAAAAAGGCAAAAAGTTTTACTTTTGTATATTTTGTAAAACCTTAAGAAAACAACCTTACATGGCTCCAATCGTGCTGAACCGTATTCTTTAAAAAAGAAAACAGTCCTAAATTAAAAGTGGAATTTTAGCCTCAGCTTTGAATTTCCTGGCTTTTGTTGGTTTCTTATATACTGTCATTATTTCAGCAGTGTGTTGTTTTTGGTCTGAGTAATATTTAGAAATTGTTCCATCCAACCTTTAGATGTCTACTGTTTGAGAATGATTCATTTCTCTTTGACTTCACGAGCAAAATTTGCACAGTGGGACTTTTTCCTGCCCTTGGTGTGTCTCTCCCTGCTTCAAGCTTCAGACTCTACTGTGTTCTAGCAAAATAGTCTGTGTAGTTGCCTTGCAGCTGTGGAGAGGTGTGCTTTTCATACTGGGAGCTGTACCTTTGCAGGGATGTGGTTAAGGGAGGCAGGTTGTCATTTTGCTGGCCCAGGATGAACGGCCTGAAAGAAAAGCACCAGCACAGTGGTATGAGTTTATACTCAGATGGGATGCTGGCAGCAACTCTGAACTCAAGTACTGAGTTAACCCAGTGGGGTTTGAATAATTATTTGCGAGAAGAAATTTTTAAAAAATGGTGAAAATATAATTTCAAACCTCTTTACAACACCTTTATTTTGTCAAAGGTGTTCCATGGGTTTGCACAGCAGTAGTTGTGCAACAGCAGCAGTGATCTGGGCTCTCTGGCCCACTGGGTAGGCTGTTAGAAAGAAGGCTATCACTTCGTGCTATAATTGCCCTGAACCAACAAGAAGTATCTGAGCACTCTGTTCTTTGGCAGTCAATTATGGATAATCCTCTAATTTAAGATTGTGAATGCCAGGGATCATGTAGTATTCAGAAACAGAAAATATACAGCATGCCAAGAGGTACAGTGTTATTGAATGTCTTTGTTAATGATGAAGAGCACCCTGAGCAAGTCTGAGGATGACTCCAAGCTGATGGTGTGGTTGACACACCCGAAGGACAGGATGCCATCCAGAGGGACCAGGACAAACTCAAGAAGTGGCTCGTGGGAATGTCATGAGGTTTAACAGCACCAAGAGCTGCTGATGCCCCTGGGTTGGGGCAAGCCCAGGTATCGGTCCAGGCTGGGGGATGAACAGGTGGAGCAGCCCTGGGGAGGACTTGGGGGTGCTGGGGGTGAGGCTGGCAATGCCCTGGCCTTGTGTGCCGGCACCCAGAAACCAGTTGTGTCCTGGGATGCATCCAGAGCAACATGGGCAGCAGGGGAGGGGGGAATTCTGTCCCTCTGCCCCACTCAGGTGAGAGCCCAGCTGCAGGGCTGGATCCAGGTCTGCAGTCCCCAGCACAGGAAGGACATGGACCTGTTGGAGAGAGTCCAGAGGAGGCACCGAGTTGATCAAAGCAGTGGAACATCTGGGGAGGACTGGAGTTGTTCAGCCTGGAGCAAAGACTTCAAGATGACCTAATTGTGGCCTCCCAATACCTGAAAGGAGCTTAAAAGAAAGATGAGCTACACTACAAGAGTATGGAGTGACAAGACAAGGAACAATGGTTTTAAATGGAAAGAGGGAAGTTGTATGTTAGATATTAGGAAGAAATTCTTCCCTATGAGGGTGCTGAGGATCTGGTACAGGTTGCCCAGAAAAGCTGTGGCTGCCTCATCCCTGGAAGTGTCCAAGGCCAGGTTGGATGGGGCTTGGAGCAACCTGGGATAGTGGAAGGTGTCCCTGCCCATGGCAGGGGGTTGAATGAAATGGTCTTTAAGGTCCCTTCCAGCCCAAACCATCCTATGATTCTGGATATACATCACCAAGGCAGGGATAAAATCATGGGCAAGCCTTAGCCCAACCTTAGCCCATCCTGCCTGTTATAAGGGGTGAGTGCAGCAGCTCACATCCTAGGAACCATTATACCAGAAATTAATTAGATCTGTTACAAAAACCTCCATTAAGAGATGCTGTTTGCTGAAAGTGCTGTAGAAGAACAGAGTGGGACGTTGGAAAAAAACAGAAAAGAAATAAAGGTGATGAAATGCGACCACTGCTGATGCAGAGATTTCCACGTTTTTTATTTTAAAAGATCTATTTCTAATGTCTTAAAAGCAAGAGGGGAACAATTTTTGTTTTGGTGCAATTTGTTTTGCAGAAATGTATTTCCAAAATCTTTCAGCATGTCTGATATTATGTTCTGAGCCACAATCTTCAAATGTCACATGGAAAAAGAATTTACTTCTGGTTAGGCATTGGATTTCTTCTGGCATTGCCTAATATCAAGTCTTGTGACCTATTTACTTTCAAAACTAGTAAAATTAACGAAAGAATCAACACAGAGGGCCCTTGTCTGTTTGCAGAGTTTCTGAATTGCCCTGATTTTCTTATTTAATTTTTATGACTCTAAGTGTTCAATTTTAAATCGGATTTAGTTTTCAGCAATGCAAATTTTTCTTAATACTCGCAACAGATGTTAGCAATATACCACATTGGAGAACAGGTTTATATGTGACCAACTCAATGTAATTGCCACATCATTTGGTAAATTGGCATTACAAACAAGTCTCAGGGGGAGAAACACGACTCCCTCTGTATGTCATCACTTTTGAAACTTCCACAGTAAAGAATCAGTGCTCAAAGCTCTTCTTTCTATGCTGACAACAGAGATAAGAAAGCTTATAGTTGGAGCTTCCTATTTTCCAAGAACTTGGGAAATATAGCTTTGTTTTATTACTACAAGGGTGCTTTCACATGGGACAAGCATTTGTGTCATGTTGCCTTGCAAAAACACCTCACTATCTGCCTTTTATCCAGCTGAGTGTGCTATACCATGTATTAAATAGTGGCAGACTGTGGAGAAGTAACAGTATAGAAGTGAACTTTTTTATCACTTAATTAGTCCCCATATACAGGTCGTGTAGTTTGATGGTAGCTGTTAGAGCTCTCCTATCACTGTGGTTATTGCCCAGGCCACTCCAGACTGGAAATGTTAAACAGGAACAGCACTTTTAGTCCCTCTGGCTGAAGTAGCCCATCAAATTGCCTCTATCTGCCACAGATGCTATTCCAACATTATTATATTACAAGTGAATGTGTTTGGAATGATGTCTGGCTATCAGCATTTTGTCATTAGAGGAGAGAAGGGAAGACCTATGGTAGTCAGATATTACTATCTGGGCTGTAATGAGTCCCCAAGGAAAAATTAAGGGGTAATTGTAACAAGCCTCTGGATGGACCAAAAAAATATTAGTCAAACCTCGTCTGTTCTCCAACTTCCTTCTTTCTTTAAACTGTCAACACTTTCCATGTCTTTTGGCTCAAAGTGCCTGTCTTCATCTCAGCTAAGCTCAATATAGCTCTTTACTTCCTTACGAAGTTTTCAAAAAGATTAAGAGGCTTCTTAAAGTGTCATTTTGTATGTGGTAGTAAATCCAGTTGAACTGGATGCACCAATGAAATTGTCAGGGTATTTATAGGGAAGAGGTGTGAGGAAAAAGTTCATGCTGTAATCTGTGCATCTGTAACATGGGAGTATCTGCCAAAACCAAGAGCTTGGTGTCTCTACCTGACTAGTGCCTTTCTACAGAAAACATCTGACAGCTCACACTAGAAGTGGGCCCTTTGTTTAATGCAGTGGATATTGAACTAGAAAAAGGGATTAAATCTATGACTTCATCACGGACAGTTTTTATTTTTCTACAGGAAAACTCAAGTTCTTCATTTTCATGGCTATGTAAATAACTCTGCCTCCAGTCCCAACATTTTTTCCAGTTCAAATAGTGAAATAAATATCTTCCCCTTAAATGGAATAAAGATAGTTTCCTGTCCTCGGTGTATTCTGCTTTTAGGTGTCTGCTAGGACACCTAAGCCCAAGTTTCTAGACCTGACTTGGAAAAAGGGCACTTGCAACAGTCAAATGTTTTTCCATGTGGTTAGGTGTCCTTATGTTGCTCTCAGCACTTAAATCAAGACATAGAGAGACAAGACAGTGTTAGAAACATGAGAATATTGAATATTAATATGCAACATCAAACCAGTTGAAAAGTATTCTCTGAGATGGTAGCAGGCATATATAGTGGGGAATCCCAGAACCACAGAACTGTTAGGGTTGGAAAAGACCTCTGGAGATCATCTAGTCCACTGTAAAAAATTCAGAAAAGTTATGGCAATAGCTATTCAGTGTGGCACAGTATCCTAAGAGATTTTTTAATAAACCCAATTTCTGGTCTATTTATAGGTAGTCTGGGGGATCTGGATAGTCTGGATAAGGCTGTAGTTCTCGCTAAGCTTCTTGGTTAAATGTATTTTTTGTCACATGGAAATAATATTCTGAATGTGAATTATAGGTGTTGCTTGGTACCCACCAACCGTGGTGCTTGTGCAAGATGAGTATTTGCTCTTTGTGATTATTGGAGTTCATGACCAATGTTACATGATACAGAAGAAATGAATTCTCAGAGAATTATTGGATCTCGCACCATTTTTCCTAGAGCAGCTCAGACCTGCTAAACACTGCTGAGCAAATCCACCTGTGGGACAGGGTGGAAAATCTTGCAAAATCCTCACCATTTCAAGCCAGTGGAGAAAGAAGCCAAAGAACTGTCAATATTTATATTTATACTTAGAGATGCATATTTTAGGATTTTTTGTTTGATTGGGGTTTTTTTGGTTGTTGTTGTTTTGTTTTTTCTCTTTGAGGGTGGACTAGACTGGGACAGTGAAAAATTTATTGAGTTTACGACAAAAATAGCACATTTCTCTGCATTTTCTTTTTCTTCCCTCACAGTTTCCTCCATTGACTTTGGTTCAGCTCTCACTGGACCAACAAGCTCTGAGAGCTCCTATAAAACTCTGAAGTAAAAAAGAGTGTGCCTGCCAGGTGGGATTTTTTTTCCCAAGTGCTCACAGCTCTAATTTTCACCACATGTGAACAAGTGTTTGCAGTTTTAAAGATGTGTTGAGTAATTGCACATGCGAGACATCTTCTCTTTAATGCTCCCAGCGTGTTCAAAGCTTTTTTGTGAGAACACCCCTGTTAACAACGGAGTTGTGGCCTTTAGCTTATACTTAAGTGGGTACTGCTTTGTGTTGAAATATAATTGGTAGCACTTGCCTGTTCTTATTCCCTTAGCTTAGCTAATGAAAGACACTGCTGTAATCTACTTCTCTTAGGATCAGGGTTTGAGCCTGGAAAATCTCTGTCTAGAAGGAGGTGGTGAGGCACCAGGAACTGCCTTTACTGTAGGTACCAATTCTTTTTGTACCAAAGTAGGAACTAATGATGTTTGTTGCCTCTTTTGGGTGAGGCTGTAAGGTGATGTACTGTCTTTACACACCAGGGAAGGGGATGATCCCCCTACCATGCAAAAGGGATTTGTGATCTGTCAGACAGATGAAATGTGCAGGATACCTGGCCACCCTCCCTGTGACACTGCAGGACTGAAATGCCAGAACTTCTGTGGTGACTGAACAGTTTTCAACAAAGCTGAGGAGAGAGGGATTTATCATCAGCCTTGGTCACCCTCTTCCCATGCACTGATAACCAGGACAGGAATGACTTAGGTACTGCAATTCAGTGCATCACCATCCAGAAAAAGTCTGTCTTTAGGGGAATATCTCACAGCCTGGTCAGATGTCCTATAGGACTGAGTCTGGACACCATTGGCAAGGGCTGACAGAGTTGTGGGACACAAATGAAATCCAAATGGTAGAAAGTGAGATTTAAAAGCAGGTGAGGGAACAAATTCTGTTGCTGTGAGATAGGACTCAGATAACAACTGTGTTTTCTTGGTTTCTATAGGGTGTTATTCTCCTGTCAAGTAATTCTCTGACAAAGTGTCTGTTGCCTCCAAAATTATCCACCTCCAATCATCACTAGAAATGGCATTGAAAACAACTTCTTGAGGGATTTCATGGTGAGACAAAGATGACTTTTTTCCTCCATTGACCTGAAAATGTTGTACAGTATATAGGGTGTTATTTGAAATAACACAAGGTAAAAAGCCTGGTAAATGTTTTGTAAATTTCAGGAGCTATAATTAAAAGTCATTTACTCCTAGTTATCTCTGGAAAGTGGCTGAGGACAGCCTGTTCTGCACTGCCCTCTGCTTGGGGAGCACTGTCACCCACCTCTTACCGTGTTTGGAGGAACACCAGAAGTGCCTACAACAAAGGGATGAGTTTCACACCCAAGCAAATGAGTTGCATTTACATTTATACTTACATTTATGTTTTTGTAGTGATCAAAGGCTTTGGTCAAGACCAAAACCCTACTGGGCTATGTGGAAGGAACAGCCCTTGTCCTGTGAAATGTGGCTGACCTGAATCAGAGACAAAATAGAAGTTGCAAGTCTGTGGCAGAGCAGCCTTGTCTTAGAATCACAGAATCATTTAGATTGGGAAGGACCTTTAAGATCTTCATGTCCAACCTTTAACACAGCACTTCCAAACCCACCACTAAACCTTGTCCCTAAGTCCCACAATTCATGTCTTTTAAACCCCTCCAGGGATGGTGATTCCACCACTTCCCTGGGAAGCTTGTTCCAGCCTGTCTTGGGACAACCCTCACCCACAAATCTCTCGAAGGTCACATCCACAGAAACATGGGAGTGTGCTTTCCCTTTGAGCTAACACAGCTGCTCCTCAATGGAAACACCCCTGCTTTTCAGATCCACTGGTCTCTGGTTCAATCTCCACAGATAAACTCTCTGGAGATGTGCTTACACTTACGGTGTAATTCGAGACAGGAAAAACAAGTGAGCACTTTTAGATTATCAACACCCTCAGAAAGAAATCTGTTTGTTAGAGTTATGACAGGCCCAGTGATTCATTAGTTGGAAAGAGGTTAATATGCATTTGTAGATATAAACCAGAGCTGATCAGGACAGATTGAGTTCCCTTAGTAGTAGCTTATTACCAAAGAATTAAAGGTTGCAGTGGGATCTGCATCTAAAATTGGAGGAAACATCTTGGCCAGCAACACTTTGGTGCTATTATTGTTTTTAACTTGAATTGCTCTTTTCCCTTGTTGGTCTTTGCTCTGTGATGTATGTGTGGGGAGCAACTGTAACACTTCTCCAGAACAGTATAAACTTGTCATATTAAATTTCACTTGGAAATTAAAAGGTTTCTAATCAGCAGAGCAGTGAAGCTCTGGAACAGCTTTCCAGGAAAAATAGAGGCCAATAAATTTAATCATAATGAAGCCCGAACAGTTTATAAAAGGGATTATATGACAAAGTGACATAGTTCTTAGAATATTAGGGAACTGAAGATCTATGCAGGTCATTTTCTGAAATGTATTCCTATGTCTGGATCTTATGGCCCTTCTCTCCCAACACATCTTTGCAGACAGTTGTGTGATCATTTCTGCAGGAACAATAACTGACAGTCGATCCCAGGGTACCATTTTATGTTGCCCCATATTTACAGCTGCTAAATTTCAGTTTAAAAATCTACGCTGTGTCAAATTATTTTAATGTTACCTCTTTATGCAGGCAATTGATGTGGTTGTTACAGGACTGAAGGGAATATAACACAACACAAGCACAGCTGTAGCAGGTTAGAGGTACAGTTAACCAGGTTCCTTGTCTCCAACTGTGGCTGTTTCAGCCTCAGAAAAGACATCATGAGCAGAGCAAGACTGTGGTAGTACTTACAAGTCCTTTCCTAACTTCCAACAATTTTGCCCTAGGGACTTCCTAGATATCAGGTCTAATTCCTCTGGGCTTCCTAAGCCCTCCTCTGATTTTTCTTCTCCGAATTAAAGTGACCACTTTTTTAACATGTAAAGACTTTTGACACCCTGGTGCAAGGGCTTCCACAGCACAGACACAAAGATAGTCTTTCTTTAACATCCCAATATCCAGTTTTCTTTTTCCATTAGTTGCTGGGTACTGAGATATTTTTATAGAACTTTATATTCTGATCCCCTAATCTCATTCCTAAAGGGTTTCAAGCCCACTATTTATTACTTTTTTTTTATTTAGTCCTATGTTATAGTCTAGTATAAAATATTTCCAGTGTCCCTTGCTATTAATGGAAGCTGCTCTTGAGCATGAATACACTTTTCTTTCTTGCACTGAGAGGCTTGGTCCTAATTCAGCCTCTATCCCCCCAGCTGAAGTTAGCCCTCTTGGCTTCCAATTTATTTCTGGGTCTGTTTTCCATTAAAAAATAAGATACAATCTGTATCTGCCTACAATTTCTGGTTGCCTCAGTGCTGCACAGCTGCACAAGGGTTACAGGTCTTGTTATCTGTTGGAGCTCCAGCTCATGGTTCCAGCTGTGGAAAGTAACTTCTTAGTAGCATGTGAAACTTGGGATGTTATCAGGACTCTGTTTAGAGACCAGCTCTGAAATTAACCACCCACTTCAGAACACTTTTTCAAAACTCTTTTTAACCTTGAAAAAGTGAAGTTAAATAATTCACATTCTGTGTAAAGGAATGAAAAACCAAGCCATATTTGTGGTCTTTTCTTAGGTGGTGTGATACCAACAGAAACAATGGATTTCAGGGTTTATTGTCTGTGTTATTTAGATTATAGGGAATGCATTTATAAGCAAATGCAGGAGTTTCCCATCAATAGTGGACTGTGTGGGAAATATCAGTAATATTCCAGAATGTCAACACATTTCCTTCTTCTTAGCTTTATTTAGTCTTTACCACTAATTGCCATTTGTTTTTGGCTGCTAACATGAATTTTTGCTGGTTTTTTTCCCTCTAATCTGCTAATTCCCTAAGAGATTGTTTTATATAGTTGTTTCAGTAGTTTACATACTTTATCTAGAAACTCATGGTGTTCTTTTCTTTTTCCAAGCTGCCAGTGGAGCAAATTGGGAACTGGAGCAGGCATACATGAACTTCCCCAAAATGCATGCCCCACTGATTTTCTGCTTTGTTAGTCAGTAAATCAGAGTGAGCTGCTTAATTGAAACTCTTGAGTTTTTATTCTTATTTATTGTATGACCTTACAACGTTCATACAACCCATCCACAAAGGGAGCTAATTAATAGGGTGTCATAAGGTTTAATCAGTGCTTGTTACAGGTTTTTAACCCTTGGGGAAAGCTGTTGTTCAAGGTAATTGTGGTCACTGACTAACATTTCTATATGCAAGACAATGGTGACATTTTTTCCAGGGATTTCCAGTTATACCTATTGAAGATTAAGTATTCCTGAATGAATACAGTTTAATGTTATTAAGCACAAGGGACATTATAAAAAAGTAACTTTTCTTACCACTCTGGAAAACATGAACCTGCATGCTGTCTGTGGAGAATTTATAAGGTTTCTTTGAATAAGAAAACCTAATGCCATGAATCACACTGGAGTTTGGTTGCAAGACCCAGCTAATATTTCAGTTTATCCAATAGCTCCTGATTAAGTTTACCTTTTAGATACTTTCAGCACAGTGGATATTCAGTCTTTCCCCTCTCTGTTTAAAATGACATGCAGAATACAAACACAGCCAAAAGCATTTGTCCTTGTGCAAAATTCTCAGCTCCAAATCTATTGAGAGAAATCACTGTGCATGAAGGCAGGTATCAGCAAACAATTTAAACAGTAATACTGATGTAAGGTTACAAAAGAATGCAAGATTTCTAATAAAATTATAAAGCGTGTGGACTGCTTTATAATCTTTACAGCCATCTGGACTGCTCATGTAGAAGCAAGTGTAAAATGCCCTCTAGTTTTCTGTCAATAGTGACAAAACCTGCAAAGCCTCTCAGGTTCAAACTTTCCATATGTAAGACTCACCACATCATTGATGTAATGTTTGGCTGTTGATATTTAGTTGTAAGCAGCAGTAGCGAAAGAACATATTTAATTGAGTCTTAGAAGCTTATGCTCTCTTCCACATTAGTTTGAATTTCTGTTGCTAAAATTGGTGCAATTTACCATGTAAATGTGTGTGCCTAATATTTATAGAATCATGGAATGGTTTGGGTTGGAAGGGACCTTAAAAGATCATGCAGTTCCACTCCCCTCCATGGGCAGGGACACCTTCCACTATCCCAGGTTGCTCCAAACCCTGTCCAACCTGGTCTTGGACACTTCCAGGGATGGGGCAGACACAACTTCTCTGGGAAACCTGTGCCAGGGCCTCACCATCGTTATAGTAAAGATTTTTTCCTAATATCTAATCTAAACATATTCTCTTTCCATTTAAAGCCATGGCCCCTCATCCCCCAGATCAATAAAATAAGTTACTCTTTCCTTTGCTGGAGGAAATGTACTGAATACTTTGGAATTATATTTCTTTTTATAATGAATTGATCTGTCTTCACAAGGAAAGAGATTTTCATTTACAGTTCATTTCCCCCATTAAAAAGAAAAACAAGCAAAAACTAACCCCCAAACAACAGCATGTACACAAGTTTTACTCTTAGAAATAAAGTGCACGTCCTGTGGGAGATAAACCAACCAAATAAATATTGGAGAGACACTTTTGAAAATTCCTTTTGTGAAGCCAAGGTTTTGATTGAGCTTTTAGGAACCTGACTTTTTGTGCTGCTGGGACAAACTGTGCAGCTCTTTGGTGCACGCTGAGGGAGAGATGCACAGATGCTCTTTCCTGGAGGATTAACAGCAATAATAAATGATAACATTTTGCACTTCTGCAGTCACTTTAATCCAAAGAGCACCAAATGTTTTCAGAGACTCCTCTTGAAGAAACTGTGGGTACAACAGCAAAGGGCAGGTTTTCCCCAGCCAGGACAAGCTGGACTAAGTCCATTGGCCTCAGCAGAGAGGATGTGCTTCTGTGCAAACTTCTTAAATCATCACAGACCCAAACCTAAGGAAAAGCAGTGTCAGAAATGTGGCTTTAGTGATGAAATTACTGATAGAGATGATGAAAATAAGAACAGGAAATACAGCTTTATCTTAAAGTCTATTTATCATATTTATTATGGAATAAAGGTCCAGAAGGAGGAAAGCTTTGCAATTCAGTAGCATATCCAGCAGTCTGGGAAATTCCCATGCTCTTCATTTCTGAAGGTTAATGTAAAGGTGACTCTTTCAGTGCAAATGAGAAATTAGCTTGTAAACTGGGACAGAACTGGTGGTTTTGTATGTCGGTCAGCAACGTGCTCTGTTTGAGGTCTCTCTGCATCACCTTGTGAGAATGAATAACAGGAGAAATGGTAAGAAAAAAGAATGCAATTCTAAAGAGGTTCTGCTCTCAAAGAGACCTTGTAAAAAAACATTCAGTGTTGGACAGTGCTACAACTCCTCTCTGCCATCAGATATGACCCTCCTCTCACCAGAGGACCTGAAGTGGGCAGCAGTTACTGGATGGTCTGGGGCTGCAAGACAACTCCCAGTGTCTGGGGAAGAACAACTGTGGGGAATTCATACAGTCATTTTCCTTGCCTTTGGGTTTGGTTTTGCATAACCATTTGTGTGCCTGACTAGTCTTTATTACAGAGAGATTTTAGGGAGGGGGTTGTAAGTGTGGGAATGTGGGTATTTAGTGTGTGTGACTGCATTATGACAAGTCCTAGGTATTTATACCAGAATTACTCATAAATCTCCTTGATCTGGATTCTCAGTTTTCATTGTGAAGCAAGTAGAATTGGAAAGCAGTGAGAGGATCAGGTCTTTTCTTTTTATTGCCTTGATTTCAGAGATTTCTCTGCTACGACAGTGCAGTTGTGGCAAAGACATTAAAAAAAACAAACCAAAACCAACCCTTCTTAGTGCAGCTTTGGTTTTAATATTCCTTTTGATTATGGAGTGACCCACTATTTCTGAGTATGTTTATTTTGTTTTCAGTTTTCATTTCTTCATCTTCAAAGCCTGGTTCATGTTGATGTTACCTGTAGAAAAAGTTGAAATAGTGAATGTACATTGAAGGCTACAAAAAACCTTACCAATTTTTCTGACTATAGGAGTTTTGATTAAAATGAAAATATACAGGTGAAAAATGTGACCTAAGAGTTTGCATTCTTCAAAGGACTCTTTTTTTTTTTTAAATGACCTTTAATAGGATTATATATGGATGTTTTACTATGTTGAAACTGGCACACCATTCAAACCTAAAAAACCTTTTCATAGTTGCATTTAATGATTTCTACTTCTTTGAAGCTTAACATATTTTTACCATATGGCAAGCATTTAATTTTTCCTATTTTTCTAGTGGAGATTAAATTAAAAAGGTTATTTGGTTTAGCAAAAACCTTCAACCTCTCTGTGCTGCCAGTCAAGGGTTCTGTGGGCTTATTCCTCACTGCCATCCCATACTTTTCTTAACAGCTTGCTCCAAAACCTGGTGAACTCAACAAAACTATTCCCACCATTTGCAGCAGGCTTTGGATCAGACTTTATGAGAACAAGACAGTTCTCCAGTCCTGCTGCAAAGCCAGTGACAGAACCACAATACATGGATATTATCATAGTTTCCACAAAAATAGTGGCCATGTGCCACGTGGTGGGTGGTCTTTTACACCAGCCAGCCAGAAATTAAGGCAGCAGGCACATGGAATGACAGTGAGATGAGGTATTTTATATCCTAGTCGTCACAGAAGATGGTCTTGTTGCCCAGATTGTCTTGTTTAACCCATTCTGTGAACCAGGCACATCACTTACCCCTCCACAGTGCCTGCTTGGTTAAGCTTGGATTAAATCCATCTTCTGGGCAGGCATCTCAACTGGACTGAAGCATCTGAAGCATTTTCAATCACTGGATCACTACATTAGTAGGCTTCTCCCACAACTGAAATATTCACCTAACATAGATTGCAAACTTTAGGTAAAAAAATGACCTTTCTGGGCCTCCCTGGAGTTTTGTTAGTGGTGATAACACTGTGCAGCACCTCTCCAGGGAAGCAATTTTCAGATAAAAGTATCAACTTTGATATCACAAAACTGATCCAAAATCAAAGAAGACAAACCTGAAGCATCCTGAAAGTGCCATCTGCTGTTTACTTACACGAGACAGACATCCATGTATATGCCAAGAAAACAAGTAAATTCCATATCTTGCTGCTAAACATTGAGCCTTGCCCGGTGCCTCAATGGCTAACTCCCAACTACAACCTAATTAAGGTTATCTAGAGAAAAAAGTTGTAATGTGAAAGAGGCTTCTCATGACAAAACAAATGGTGCCTCATGGATGCATTAAAGAACACCTGGGAACAAGATGAAATTCAATGTTTCTAAGTCCCTTATAGCTGTTTACAGTGCCATTCTTTCTATAAAACAAAGTATTACTGCCAATCCCTTACATTGTCCCATTTAGGCACAAAGTCATATTTTTTCCTGTAAGAAAGCATTTATATTGTTAAATATAAAAGTTCCACTTCCTGGAGCTCATTTTCATTGGAAGCACGTAAGCAACTTAACTAGGCTGTTCATGTGCTCTGATTTAACCACATGCATTAACTTCTGGGCAGCAGTTGGGCCAGAAAAAGCAGGTTTATATGGAAATGAGAGGAATTAAAAAGTTCTCATCTCATTCACCATTCACTGTAGAGCTGTTTGTAGCTCCATGTCTTGGCTTCTTGTAAGAAATTTTGGTACTTTTCAGGTGGGTTTCAAATATATACCAGAATTCTATGCTTAGACTAAAACTAGGAGGTGGTATTTCTTTTTATGCATTGAAGGGTCCTGGATTGAGTAACCCTGCCATGAATACAACAAAAACTGTGATGTTTGTAGAGTCCAGATTTATGCCTGGGGAAAAAAAATTCCTACAGACAAAGAACCACTCAGCAGGAAGAGGGACATTTGGATTCCAGTCTTTGGATGAATGTTTGTTTGAGAAAATATAAAGAAAAGTTTCCTAAAAATCAGGTTTTATGGTCTTGTGTCATCGAATGGCCTGGGTTGGAAGAGACTTTAAAGATCATCTTGTTCCAACCCCCTGCCATGGGCAGGGACACCTTCCACTATCCCAGGTTGTTCCAAGCCCCATCCAACCTGGCCTTGGACACTTCCAGGGATGGGGCAGCCACAGCTTCTCTGGGCAACCTGTGCCAGGGCCTCCCCACCCTCACAGGGGAAGAATTTTTTTCTAATATCTAATCTAAACATATTCTCTTTCAGTTTGAATCCATTCCCTCTTGTCCTGTCACTCCAGGCTCTCTCTCCATCATTTTTGTAGGCTCCCTTCAAGTGCTGGAAGGTGTCCATATGTCTCTTCATCCATCAATCCATCAATAATCTTTAATAGTGTTGCCCTATAGTCACAAAACTTGACAAGAGACTAGATATCTCCAAGGTAGAAAGTTTCCATGTAGCATAAAACATGTCTGGTTTTGCAGAGGAAAGTCACTGTGGTATCTGCACATGGAGAAAGGTAAAAGTTGAAGCTCATCTGATTGACAGCTAAAGTGAGCCAAGCAGAAATCAGAAGCCCAACTCCTCTAGTACAGTCTGAAAGAATTTTAAATTTTTATTTGTAATTTAGAATAATTTAGAAAATAATTAAGAAATCTCTACTGTTTCTAAAGAAATATTTTTTTTTTAGATTTTTAAAAGATTTTTTTCGATTTTAAAAGATGATAAATATTTCTGTTATTACAGTATAAAAAATTAGTTTGCACTTGACATAGTGAAATTGTGTTTCCATTTAATGCAGTGGGAATTTCAGCACAGACTAACCAGCATTTCTTGACATACTACCTTCTTGAATACAAAGTGCAGCTGTGAATCCATCTGTTGCTTGGTTTTGTTTTGTTTTGATTTGTTTCCCATTTTGCATTGCTTGGTTTGGCTGTCAAGCAGAGGGGGAACTCAGGGCAGGAAGTTGTTGCTGTATCTGTCATCTCACCTGAAGTCCTTGAGATTTCTATAAACTGTATATTCTTTGGCTCTTCTACAAAAATGTGAGAATATTCAGATAGAGCTGTAACTGATGCTACATCCGCTTCTTGGAAAAAAAAGATTTAATGTAAAGATTAATCAAGAGAACAAAAGACCTTTCTTCACGTCCATTTATTCGTTGCGTATTCAGTTTGCTTTTTATCACTCTTTGAGCAAAAAAATACCCTACACAAAACTGCATCTCTGTAAGAATGAACCTTTCCATTTCAGTTGTGTTACAGTAATTAACAGTGCAGGATTTCAACTGTTTGCTTGAGATATGGAGAACCAATCAATGTGAAAATGTAAAATGATGCAGTTAGTCCTCATTTTAAAAATCATGACGTCCAAGAAAACAAACAGAAAAATAGAGTTTATTTTTCATCCAGGAAGCCACATATTTTCAATTTATGTACTTTAATTTCTGTGGTTCTTTCTTAAAGAGAGGGTTTATTTTCTATTTCCCTCTATTTTATATGATAAATGATTTCTCATTAAAATGTAGCTTTCATTCTTCCTTGGGCTGTTAGATGTCACTGTCTCAAACAAATAACTCTTCACATAAATCTTTATACTTCAGTCTTTAATTTTTCTATCAAAATCGTAAGGCTAGAGTTGTAAGAACATGAATTCTTGAAAGACATAGATTGTCCTTAATTCCATTAATGTTAATCATGTTTTATGGCACTATGACCCTTGCTGGGAAAAGCTTTTCACTGTATTAAATAGTGATATTACTGCTCTGATATCACTGCAGGAAAGCGGAATTAACCAGCTCCACCTCTGAAAATCTCAGGGAATCAAATCTGATCCATAAGGAGGAAAGAAAAAGAGGCAGAGAGGGTGGGAAGGAAAAAGGAGGGAGTAAGAGTGGGAGGGGAGAAAAAGGAAGGAAGAAAAATTCTTCAGTATATTGCAAACTATGGACTTCACAGCAAACACTATTTTCTCCACTCCTGCCCACACACATTTAACATCCAATCTCAGATGGTAGTGCTTGCAGAATGTATTAGCCCTGAGCTCATGGATTGCATGTATTTCCCCTTTAAAATATTATTTCCATTTTCCAGGTGCTGTTGGCTGTCTNGAAAGTCTCAGGGAATCAAGTCTGCTCCATAAGGAGGAAGGAAAAAGGAGGGAGTAAGGGTGGGAGGGGAGAAAAAAAAAGAAGAAAAATTCTTCAGTATATTGCAAACTATGGACTTCACAGCAAACACTATTTTCTCCACTCCTGCCCACACACATTTAACATCCAATCTCAGATGGTAGTGCTTGCAGAATGTATTAGCCCTGAGCTCATGGATTGCATGTATTTCCCCTTTAAAATATTATTTCCATTTTCCAGGTGCTGTTGGCTGTCTACAGTACATCCAGTTTGTTTTTGCAGCAGCCACTACTGTTGTGGGAGCTCATTCAGAGATTGAGAAGACAAACCTATTCAAGTCCTGATTCCCAAATCCTGGAAAAGTGAACACATGAACTCAGGCAATATTTACAGGAGTTTCAGCTAGAAACATGAGTGCCAAACGTTGACTATTTTGTTTTCATGTTTTACGTTTGTATTGCTCAGTCAAAACAAGTTAATTTTAAATGGAATGTTTTCATTTTGGAAAAGAAAAAAACCCAGAGTAGCTCTTTGTGAGGTGTTATTTTTAGTTTCACCAATCCAAACCGACTGACAGAGGAGAGTTCTGATTTCTGTTGTCTATAAACCCTTTAGGGGTTTATTCATTATCAAATAAACTTTTGTATTACTTTTTAAACCTCTCTAGTCAAGGATTTACTCCTGGATGAGCCCTCACAATCACCCCATAATACAGCACAGTAGAAGCCAGTGCAGACAGAACCATCTCGCTGAAGCATGAAATTCCATAAAACAGCATGGAAATGCTTCTGTTAGGCAGAAGTCCCACTAGATTTCATCCCACTGAATTTTGGAACAGAGACTGCTTCTGAATTGCTGGCCCAAAGAAATGCCATTCTGCAGGACAGAGGTGATCAGTGTCAAAAATCATATGTATTTTACCCAGTAAAATTTGTCCTGTCAGGATGTGGCAGGAATGGATAGTTTAGAGCAGAGGTACTCGAAGAAACTCCTTTCCTACCAACCTGTACAGCAAAAATACCTTGTCTATACAACTTCACCTTGAATAATTGGTCCAGGTACATTTATTAGTGAGAATGTACACATATTTCTTCATTTTTAAAGAGTGAACTAAATATTCTTTTGATTTTGTTTCAGAACAGTATGAAACTCATAGTGTGGTTTGATTTCAATAGGAACACAGGTGAAACTTGTTGAATTTGACCGAATTTTGCCTTGAAAGCTGGTGGTGGTTTTTTTTCCTAGGCCAAGAGTGAGCAGAGAGCTGNTTAGAATAATTTAGAAAATAATTAAGAAATCTCTACTGTTTCTAAAGAAATATTTTTTTTTTAGATTTTTAAAAGATTTTTTTCGATTTTAAAAGATGATAAATATTTCTGTTATTACAGTATAAAAAATTAGTTTGCACTTGACATAGTGAAATTGTGTTTCCATTTAATGCAGTGGGAATTTCAGCACAGACTAACCAGCATTTCTTGACATACTACCTTCTTGAATACAAAGTGCAGCTGTGAATCCATCTGTTGCTTGGTTTTGTTTTGTTTTGATTTGTTTCCCATTTTGCATTGCTTGGTTTGGCTGTCAAGCAGAGGGGGAACTCAGGGCAGGAAGTTGTTGCTGTATCTGTCATCTCACCTGAAGTCCTTGAGATTTCTATAAACTGTATATTCTTTGGCTCTTCTACAAAAATGTGAGAATATTCAGATAGAGCTGTAACTGATGCTACATCCGCTTCTTGGAAAAAAAAGATTTAATGTAAAGATTAATCAAGAGAACAAAAGACCTTTCTTCACGTCCATTTATTCGTTGCGTATTCAGTTTGCTTTTTATCACTCTTTGAGCAAAAAAATACCCTACACAAAACTGCATCTCTGTAAGAATGAACCTTTCCATTTCAGTTGTGTTACAGTAATTAACAGTGCAGGATTTCAACTGTTTGCTTGAGACATGGAGAACCAATCAATCTGAAAATGTAAAATGATGCAGTTAGTCCTCATTTTAAAAATCATGACGTCCAAGAAAACAAACAGAAAAACAGAGTTTATTTTTCATCCAGGAAGCCACATATTTTCAATTTATGTACTTTAATTTCCGTGGTTCTTTCTTAAAGAGAGGGTTTATTTTCTATTTCCCTCTATTTTATATGATAAATGATTTCTCATTAAAATGTAGCTTTCATTCTTCCTTGGGCTGTTAGATGTCACTGTCTCAAACAAATAACTCTTCACATAAATCTTTATACTTCAGTCTTTAATTTTTCTATCAAAATCGTAAGGCTAGAGTTGTAAGAACATGAATTCTTGAAAGACATAGATTGTCCTTAATTCCATTAATGTTAATCATGTTTTATGGCACTATGACCCTTGCTGGGAAAAGCTTTTCACTGTATTAAATAGTGATATTACTGCTCTGATATCACTGCAGGAAAGTGGAATTAACCAGCTCCACCTCTGAAAGTCTCAGGGAATCAAGTCTGCTCCATAAGGAGGAAGGAAAAAGGAGGGAGTAAGGGTGGGAGGGGAGAAAAAAAAAGAAGAAAAATTCTTCAGTATATTGCAAACTATGGACTTCACAGCAAACACTATTTTCTCCACTCCTGCCCACACACATTTAACATCCAATCTCTGGTGGTAGTGCTCACAGAATGTATTAGCCCTGAGCTCATGGATTGCATGTGTTTCCCCTTTAAAATATTATTTCCATTTTCCAGGTGCTGTTGGCTGCCTACAGTACATCCAGTTTGTTTTTGCAGCAGCCACTACTGTTGTGGGAGCTCATTCAGAGATTGAGAAGACAAACCTATTCAAGTCCTGATTCCCAAATCCTGGAAAAGTGAACACATGAACTCAGGCAATATTTATAGGAGTTTCGGCTAGAAACATGAGTGCCAAACGTTGACTATTTTGTTTTCATGTTTTACTTTTGTATTGCTAAGTCAAAACAAGTTAATTTTAAATGGAATGTTTTCATTTTGGAAAAAAAAAAAACCCAGAGTAGCTCTTTGTGAGGTGTTATTTTTAGTTTCACCAATCCAAAACGACTGACAGAGGAGAGTTCTGATTTCTGTTGTCTATAAACCCTTTAGGGGTTTATTCATTATCAAATAAACTTTTGTATTACTTTTTAAACCTCTCTAGTCAAGGATTTACTCCTGGATGAGCCCTCACAATCACCCCATAATACAGCACAGTAGAAGCCAGTGCAGACAGAACCACCTTGCTAAAGCATGAAATTCCATAAAACAGCATGGAAATGCTTCTGTTAGGCAGAAGTCCCACTAGATTTCATCCCACTGAATTTTGGAACAGAGACTGCTTCTGAATTGCTGGCCCAAAGAAATGCCATTCTGCAGGACAGAGGTGATCAGTGTCAAAAATTATATGTATTTTACCCAGTAAAATTTGTCCTGTCAGGATGTGGCAGGAATGGATAGTTTAGAGCAGAGGTACTCGAAGAAACTCCTTTCCTACCAACCTGTACAGCAAAAATACCTTGTCTATACAACTTCACCTTGAATAATTGGTCCAGGTACATTTATTAGTGAGAATGTACACATATTTCTTCATTTTTAAAGAGTGAACTAAATATTCTTTTGATTTTGTTTCAGAACAGTATGAAACTCATAGTGTGGTTTGATTTCAATAGGAACACAGGTGAAACTTGTTGAATTTGACCGAATTTTGCCTTGAAAGCTGGTGGTGGTTTTTTTTCCTAGGCCAAGTAAAGCCACAGTAGAAATGTGTAAAATATTTGGTTTTGTGCATGGGAGCAGTAGAAAGGCCAGGAAAGCTTTAAAAGTATGGAAGTTTGTATTTGGGTTTGAGAACAAATCAGGGGCTCAGATTAGAGTGAGCAGAGAGCTGAAAATTCAGTGCTTCAGGTGCATGATGAGAAGAGATATCCCCAAAACCCAGAGTTCAGAAAAATGCACCTTAAAAATTGGAGAGGGGGTTGACTGACATGAAATTTCCCTCATCCATCTACAGGAGGAAAGAATGAGAGTTGGTAAAAGAAAGTCTCCTGAAAAGCTGTTTTGTGTTTTCCTACTTGCATAGAACTGAGGGGGGATGAACTTGTATTTTCATATATGTAAGTTAAAATTGTCGTCTAAAAGTATTGTTACACAAAAATAATCTTATAATAAGTCAAGATGGCCAACATGACTTCAGAAAAGAGGCAAAGTGGGGAATAAAAAGGGGGAAGCTGAGGTGGAAGATCGTGAAGGGAAAGGACACAACTGTGAGGAATCAAAGGTAGAAAAAAGGTTTGAGAAATAAGGAGTGCTGAGATAAAACTCTTCCTATTGTCCACATCCAAAATATGTGGCTGAATCACAAGACTCTTATATCTTATAAAAGTGTTGTATGCACAAAAATACCTTCATCTTCCCATGACAGTGACCTTTAGTTTGGATCTGTCATTGCTGTCTGTGAAGTAAACATGACCATAAAAAGAGAAAAGTTTATTTTATTTTGTATTATTTCTTTTATTTCCACCCAAAGTAATTTTATTCTTTACACATTTCTTCCCACGCCAGTGACCTTGCTTCCAACCTTTTGACTTTGGCAAGAAGCAGCCTAAGTCAATAAAAAACCTCCAAGTATCATGCACAATAAAGACTCAGGTACAGTTTTCTAAATGGCTGTAAAGAAAAATGTACTGAAAAGCAGGCAAAGAACTCATATCTAGAAATCGAATCTCTGCTTGTAAAAGTCAGAGGTTAAATTCTTTTTATAAAAAAAAGCTCTTACATGCATCTTTCAGGCATGCCCTATCCTTACTTAAATATTTGAGAGGAGGGAAGTCACTGGGATAGGCAAGAACAATTCATAGACTTATGTTAGAAATCTACAGCACAAAAACAAATCACTTCTCTCTTTTAAATGACATGTCTAATTTTCACTTATCAAGTGTTATGAGTTATAGTACAACTTTTGAAATGCAGAAGCAAAAGCAAAACAACAGCAACAAAAGACACATTCCAGTGTGTATTTATTTTACTTTGTAATTCAAGTCAATCCAATTGTGCTGCAGGGTATTTAGTTTATTCAATGCTGAAGTTTGAAACCTACACCCAGAATTATTTTTGGATCATATTTGTAAGATATATAACATGGGAGTGATTGATTTATTTGAATGTTTTAAGGTTTTGTATTTTGCTTAGCTTGTGCCTAAATTCTGATGCAGTAAGGCTTTAAAAAATCATATTCATAACAAAGCTAGAGAAATTTCTTTATTTAACTTCCATTTTCTAATATGAAGGCTAAATTTTAAAAGTAGGCATTGACTTTCCTATAGCCAAAATAGAAGTTCCTCTATTGACTTCCACAACTTGAAGGAAAAGATCTGTGACTGCTTTTCTAGTTGCCCAAAGCAGATCCATAAAATAGCTGCTCTTCTCAGGCAATGGCTGGTTTCACAGTCCCACTAATTTTACTGTGTGAAGTACTGGTCTTCAGAGAGATGCAGTTCATTATTTCATATTTAGTGGCCACCTTAACAGATATGCTTCATTATGTAGCTCCTGCTCTGAAGGAATGATGCATTAGGATGTTCACATACTGTTTTCCTTTGATGGGAATAGGGACCAAACCTCCACCAGCTCTCCCAGAAGCACAGTGAATACTGGGAATATTGCAGAGATGGGTGTTTGCTGAACGCTCGAGCACAGAAGGCTTTTCCTGCTGTGTCCCAGTGCAAAGAATATTTTGGTTTAGGGTGGCCTTTCATTTGTGCCCTGCCAGGGCTCATTCTGTGGATTGCCAAAGGCAATCACACTCCTGACTCCCTCTGGAGTCCCTCAGAAATGAGATGATTTTCCTGAAGCTGTACAAGCACTGGGATCACTTGCCTTTTATCTCCTGCTCATCCTGTAGAAAAATACCAAAGTCACCCACCCCTGGTTGGCAACTCAGAGATTTGCAGAGCTGGTTTGTTTCCTGCTCAGGAACCCCGATGGTGTCACTGCTCAGAACCAAAGCAGTCAGGGGAAATCAGTCCCACCAGGTAAAGTGGGGCTGAGGGCTCTGCACCCCACTGCTCTCACTGTATATGGGGACACGAGCAGCCTGTCTTTTGGGTCTTTAGGATCTCAGTCCCAATGTCCTGGTTGCAGTTAGGGTAGAGTTAATCTCTTTTCAGTAGCTGTTAAAGTGCTGGGTTTTGGATTCAGAATGAGAACAGTGTTGATCACACACTGATGATTTGGTTTTTTGCTACGTCGTGTTTATCGTAAGTCAAGAACTTCTTGTTTCTGTCTCACGCTCTGCCAGTGAGGAGGTTTGCAAATACAGCTGTAAAGGAGAATAGCTGGGACAGGTGACCCTAACTGAGCAAAGGGATATTCCACACCATGGAACATCATGGCCAGTGTATAAACTAGGCTGAGTTAGCTGGAAGTGAGGCTGAGCTGGGTTCAGGAAAAAGGGTATGGCAATTGCACTGTGCCTTACTTGTTTTCCCCTTTTCATTATCATTATTGTAACAATTCACCATTATTACTGTACCTTTATTTTCAATTATTTTCAATTACCTAAACATACAAGTTTTACTTTGATTGTCCTTCCCATTCCACCGGGGTGGAAGGGAGAGGGAGGAGGTTGAGCATGTGTTTAATTTCCATCTGGGCTCAAAACCACAACACCCAAGCAGAAGGGAGGAAAGCAAGGTTACTCAATCACCTTTGCCCCTTTCCTGTATTCAGGGAGGAGGAGGGTTGGAGGAGGTGCTGGTTGGCCCCAGTGCCCACCAGCTGCAGGAGCCCTGGGGATGCAGCATCCAGTGCACTGCAAAACCTTCACCTGCATCCCATGGCAAGAAACAATTCTGGAGGGCACAGGCTCTTCCAAACCAGCTACCACTCCTTGCAAAGTCCTGTTGCAAGGTCCCTTATCCTCCTGTGAAGCAGTGGCTCCATTTCACTCCAGGGGCTGGAGAAGGGGCTGTGGATGAAGTGGAGCACACCTGTAGCTGCCAAGCAGGCTGGGACTTGCCTGAGTGCCACGAGACCTTTCAGCCATGCAAACCAAACCTGAGCCCTGTGCATGCTTTTAAATTGTAAAACTATGTCCTTGTTTCTTTGTTTTAGGCAAATTGCTGTCTCTGCTGCCTGCCATTTGGACTAGGGCACATTCTGGGACTTAACCCCATTGCTTCAGGGAGCAGCTTGTCCACTCAGTTTCAGTTTTAAAAAAGCAAATACTTCCACAATCAGCACTCCTCGAAAACTTAGACTGACTTCTTTGTCCCTTCCCAGTCAAACTTCCCTTAGAGTGAGTTCATAATCAAATGGGATCTACATTTCCTCACTAACAGGGCTCATTTTGCTCCACTGTAGTTGAATACCTGCAAAGGTTGACATGCTCATTGCTGTATTGTTTTATTTCATGGTAAAACAGAGATGTTTCCCTAGTATTGTTTCTCTAGGTCAGATGTGATTTCACTGAAACACATAACTTCACTAAATGGATAATTAAGGATACGTGTCTGGATATAAGACAAATTAAGAGGTGTTACATCAAGGATTCTGCTTTCATAGACAACAAGAGAAATACCATAGAATGGGACAAAGGAAATCATAAGAAAGCACCAGCCCTAGTCATGGATTTATTTTCATAATGAACATGCCCCAGATTTTGAACTCATGTTTTCCAGTTGTGGTTTAAAATTCTGAAAATGTGTTGCTTCCCACCTTCATAAATGTAGGTTTACATTTATCCAATAGGGAAACTTAAGCCCTATTCATACTCCCATCATTATTTTTCCTGTAAAAAAAGGCTTATGAAACCCCCTAAGTGATGAAGGGCAAACCTACCTAAAGACTTTATGTTTCACCTCCCAAAATACAAAGAAACTGAATTGTATAGAGTAGGACCTGACCCAAGAAATGGGTTTCAGTTTCTTTCTGAACTACCAAAAGCCATCATTTCATAAAATCCATATTCTCAATCTAGTCCATCCAGATGGTGGTCCTGCAGCTCTTGTCAATGGCAAGATAGTCTATTTATCTTTTTGACATTTGTATCAGCATGTCACTTGAAAGAACTAAATATCTTTTAGACTATTCTGGAAGAGAGAGGTATGAAACAGATCTTCATAAAGAACTGAATCTCTGAAATCAGAGCTTCAGTTTGACTATAACACTGATATAAGAAATGGTCACTGAAGAGCTGGGCTTTTGACAACATCCTGAATAAAGTCAAGGCTGAGAAATGCTACTGGGTCACAGAAAGTGACAGAAAAAATATGGAATTTAGCTTTATTTACATCTTACCAATTTTATACTGATCTCTCCAGTGACAGAATGATGGATGGAATTTGGTTTTGACTCATGCCATTTTAGCTCCAGAATAACGAAACAGAAATGCTTCTATGTTTTAGACAGGTTTGCTTGGTTATGCTATCAGCACTGTTTCCCTTCAGGCAGAAGAAATGACAGTATTAAAAATAATTACAAGTGTAAAAGAAACTCCATGACCTAAATTAGTGGATGCACTATGTTATCTACAGAAAGAAGAACTGGGTGTGTTACATACTGTGCTCAAGGCTAACTAAATTCCTCAGCTTTAGATACTTTGGCATCAATTACCTGTAATTATTTTTGCCCTTTCATAGAGATTTATGTTGGTCTGAATCATCCTTTAAAACCTAATTAAATCAGCCATTTCCTTTTAGTCCCATTCAATGATGAGTTTGTTGTAATTTTTTCATTTTTGGATATTAATCTTTATGATGTTTGTGAAAATCTCTGAAGAAGAGGGTGAACAAATCCCCCTCACTGATTTCTGAGAGATTTTATGCACTCAGGTGACTGTATTTTCAGTCTGCAAGTGATGTGACTACTCAGCACTTCAGGCACTGAGCTTTGGGTATAACAAGCCCAATTTTACAGCTCCACAGTATCCTCAGCTCAATTCTAATGTGAGAGGAAAGGTGATGGCTATTTTCAATGCAGAATTAATACTAAATAATATCTGTCATGGTTGTAAAGGGAACTTTGACTTCACAGTAGAAGATTCTCTCTGACATTTTTCCCCCATATGTGTGTATTTCTATATATAAGAATACATTTTAAATTAATTTCCATGCTTCACTTTCAAAATGGAGAGAAGACTTCCTCTCTGTGAATTCCTCTTGTAGCTATATCTCCAAATCTCCAGTGTATTTATTCACTTCCTCTGCCAATGAATCTGGAGAAACTCCATTAAAATTGAAGGAGTCCCATCTGTGTAAAACTAGTTTCAACATTGCACCTATTGTGTAGTTAGAAGTCAAGTGTACACATTTTCAGAATCCCATAGAGCTGAAATATTTGCTTTAAATGGATGTGAGCAAGGTCATGGCAAAGTCTGTGAGATTCTAGGCCTGACTTTGTCACTGGTCTTTTTAATTCTTCTTATATAATTTGTGAAAATCAGGATGTAACAAGAACTCCTTCAGCCACAAACAGGGAAAAAAGCCTTTGTGAAAAAAGAGCCCACACTAATGTTTGGAATCCAGAAAAAAGGAATCTATTAAAAAGGAAAAGAGAGGCAGAGGCAGACAGAAAATGGTAATGCCTTCAGGTGGAAATGTGAGAATACCATTAATTGTCTCCTAAATTAAAGTCTTCCTCACAATCATGAAATGCTTTAGTAATTTTCAAGGCACTCTCCTCAAACTTATTAATTTGCACTTAAACTGAAGCACCTCTTACAGCAGAATTGGGTAGTGTATGCTAATTAGTGATGCTGGCTCACAGCACTGGTGCTTTAGTGTGCCTCATTCCCATATAATTGCATCTACTTCCACATAGCCTTGCATTTTCCCTCCCCTATTCGATGCATATGCAAAATGTGTTTTAATTCTGAAAAACCCCTCAGCATACACAATTTAAGGTTTGAATTCTACCCAAAGGAGCACGGGGATGTGCTCTGCAGAGCTGCCTGCAGGAATCCAAAAGGAATATTCATGGAACAGATAGATATGTTTTTCATCCATGTAGTAGAGCCAAATTTAACAAAAAAAGTCCCACAGTACTGTTTTGTGGAAGAAAGCAGGTAGTCTTCAATTTAAATGCATTTGCAATTCTGGTAGCTGGCTTATATACACAGGTGAGGGAGCATAAAGCATTTATTGGACTTTCTGATAGTTTTCCCAGCTAATATCTAAGGGAAAGCAAAGTGAATGTCAGAATCTTACACTGCATTCTTTGAAAGTCCTTCACAACCGTATTTTTTAACAGTAGGAAAATGCATTCCTAATTCTCTTAATTGCTTGAAATATCTGTGAAAGTAATGGGTGAGTAAGTTGTTTTAGCTGAAAGTGAATGTCATGCAGCCAAACCAACATATTGTAGAGAAAAATAACAAAATTCAAGTCCAATAACCAGGAATAAGAAATTTTACACGGCTCATGTATTTTGTATCACAAGAAACTACCTGATCATGCACAGGAAGGGAGTGTGGATTTACAGAGGATGATAAGAAAATATCTGCTCTACCCCCAGCCCTCCATATATCCTAAAGTCTGAACTTGTTCCAAATTCCCAGCCCTGTTTAATTTATCTCTCGCACCTCATATTAAACACAAAGGGGTGAGAGCTCTGCCCTGTGAGCTGAGACCTGAACCAATGATGGAAATCAATATTCAGCAGGTTACATCAGCTGAGAATTGGGAGCAACACTGTAAACTGAATAGTGTATACTGAATATAAAGTGAGTTTTCTGCAACTATTGGGGATGGGGAGAACACAGAGCTGGTTTTCCAGTGCCAACACTCAACTATTGCATTTGTTCTTCTCAACAGATTTGACTGAGGCAGTGGGGTGAGCTCATCCTCCTGGTAGAATCATATAATACAATTTCTTGTGTAACTGCCAACATATAATCTTGTGGGTAATTATAGTTTAGGAGCATTTTACTTAAGGAAAATATAATTAGTGTTGCAATGTTTAAATAAGGTTTGAAATTGATTCACAGCTAGTAATTGATGATCAGCACAACCTCTAGAAGTCGTAGGGATCTGAAGCATGGATAGATTCATTTTTCCTGCTTCATGTCTGAACAAGGAAAAGAAAAAAGACAATATAATTTATGCTTTGACACTGATGGAAGAAGGAGGGGACAGAGGGAATTGCACACATACCTCAGCAGTGTTCCACTGTTGGATTGCCTAGAGAACCAAAAAAAGCTCATTCATATCCAGTTAAGACTTTCTTTAATTGGCTCAGATCCTGAACTACAGGAAGAGCATCTTCCAAAACCAGGTGTGTGTATCTTTTATTACTCATTAGAAACACTCCCTTTTCCAGCCTACTTCCTATATTCTAAAAAGTGGACACATATTATTATCTTAAACTACATTGTTAGCTAGAGATCAAAAAATCTCCTTTCCAATGACACATTAAATGTGATTCATTGCACCAACTTTCATTTAACTTAACATTAAACTAAGCCAGTCTAAGCCTATGCCAGTCCCTCAGCTGCTTTGTTTGATTTTGAGAATCAAAAGGGCAAAGGCTCTTCCAGGGGGCCATTTTCTCCATTTATCTTTGAACCCAGCAACTGCAATCACTAGGTTACTTTGGAAGCCTTCCTATTATATAGGAAAAATAAGGATTTAGTCTAAAAGTAGATTTGATGAAGACAAGTGGAAATATTAAGGGGCAATTATAAGCAATAGAGTTGAGGGCAACAGCAAAGGGAAAGGTTTCCTAAACACAGCTCCAAAATTCAGATGCTGGTTGGGGATAGATTTCTTTTACCCAGACACCCTCATGAGACTTAAGCTATTTATTTCCCCCTGTTAGGAGGACACTGTGCAGGTGTACTGTGGGTCCATATTGACAAGACAAGCTGCTTGTCCAGGTGAAAAAATTTACCTTCCTTCCTACATGCCAACACATGAGTTGGAGGATTTAGGTTTTGTTTGTGGTGTTATAAGTGAGGACATCACTAAAAAAAGCAAGCAATTTCTTCTGCCTTGGCATTTAGCAGTTTTTACCTTGCAAACAAAGCAAACTGAACCTGGGTCTTAGGTGGATGAAAAGTTCCCATAAAAAAGACATTCACAGAGGCACAGGAGAGGGTCAGGGATTTATTGATTTTATCATACTGCTCCTTCAGAAGCAAACCAGCTGCTTCAGAGGAAAGTACAGGAAGCCCTACAGAAGGCAATTATGAAATAACTTGCTGACAAGAAAGAATTCTTACCAGCTCCCATTAATTAGAGGTTATCTTATGTCCTGGAAGCATGAAGACTTACATCCTTTCCAAAAAGATTGTCATGCTATTTACCATTTTTGATCTTCACTAGCTTGTAAACTGCATCTTAAACCATGTATTTCTTGGTTCAACTTAGTGGCATAAAATGACACATTGTTTATTTACAATGAAGACATAAACCCTAGTATAAATCATATTAAATTTTTCGTTATATTACAAATTATTGCTAAGGATAACAAAAATGAGTCATCTGGCACTAAAAAATCAGCAGAGGTTTGAGGATTTCCCTCGTAAATTCAGCAGAACAGAGTCACATTTTATAAAAATGAATTATAACAAACAAGATGAGTTTTCCTACTTTCAAAGTCTGCTATTAATTATTAACTGGATCAAGCTTCTCTCCACTTATTTGATCTTGTGACAAATGTGTTGGGGAAATTTCCATCCCTGTATTTATGCCTGTCCCTCTCTGACATATGATGGTGGGACACACACACAGGCTTATGTCTGACAAGCAGAAATATAAACTAGATGACTGTAGCCCTGAAGCTGGAGACTGCAGACATGTAGCAATGGGGAGAAAAACCCTGCCAGCATCTCTTACAATGTTTAAATATAACTTTTTATCACCCAAGGCAATTAAAGCTGTCTTGCTCTTCCCCCCACTGCAGACACTGCTGATGCTTCTGCTGTTTGTACAAGTGTCTTCAAAGCAGCACTGCTGTGTACAAGACTCATCAGAACTGCCCTTACTAAGCCATTGTCATACAATCCTAACATGCAGCCAGACAATTCAGCTGGGACTGGAGGAGTCCTGACCTGTCTCTGGGGTGGAAGGAGCCCCTTGGCTCCCCTTGCCTTGGCTAAGAAGCCACAAACTGGATTTGTTTTCACTTAGGAGACCCCTTATAACAAAAAAGGATCTGCTCCAGCCTTGTATGCTTTGAAAGCTGTCAAACTGTCTGTGGCTCAAATCAAAGAACCTTTTTACATTTTTTGTCGTGTATGTCAACGGTTGCCCTTCCAAAGTGTACAAACATTGCCTTTGTTCCTGTGACAGACATCGTCCTGCCCGCACCTCTCAACGCTCCTGGTGTGGTTTCTGTGATTTTTTTTTATTCCACTGGAACTTCCTGCCACATCTGTGACTAAACAGAAACCCCAAAGGAAATCAGCTTTCGCTTGTCAAGTGCCATGCGCATACAACGTCCCCTTTTCCACCACTTTCCATTGGAGTCTTTCATCGTTTCAAGGGCTTTTTCACATTTACATTTTTTCTATCTGCTCCTCTGGGAAGTGCTATTTTCCTTTTTAACTGCAGCCCTTTTGTCATGTTTACTGCATCAACCCTACGCATAACATCAGCTCCTCTTTGTCCTTGGGAAGTGCATCCTTTGGCCTCAGGAAGAGTTCTCCCCATCTGTGTTCCCAGGGTGGTTTTCCTACAAGAAGGGCTGCCTTTGGCATCCACTGCTGCTCACCAGCCCAGCTCTGCAGCTCTGCAGCTCTGTCTTTAGTGCAGCAGCTGTTGGGCTCACAGTGTTCAACCATTTCCTCCACCTTGCTGACCCAGTGCTGTAAAACAGCACTGGTTTGGGAAAAAACAGATGGATGGAGGAGAGAGATTGGAGCTTTTTTCACGTGACCCCAAAGACCCAGAATTCAAGCAGATTTGGCAGATACTGTGTATTCTACAGCAAGAAAAATCCCTAAATGCATATGCAGAGAATATCAGGCAGAAGAAGCTTAAGCACGAATTAAGTTCATTGCACAACTGTTGTTCCAAATTACATAGCTTAGATTTACACAGTCCCCAAAACATCCCAGTGTAAATAAACTGTAAGATTGTACTACTTGTGAGAATAAAAATCCACAGCACTTAAAATTAGCTGATACAACTACACAGATACACAAAGAATTAAGCAACAGCAAACGATCAGAGACCAACAGCTAATGTGAAAGATCAATAATAATTGAAGATATGAATCACTCAAATTTGATTCTTCTCCAACATATATCAGATTGCTGTTATTATTGCCAGAGGTCAGTGAAGTAATTTCTAATTCCATCTGTGCAATGTATTTTTATATATTTATAAAAGTACAGGAAGAAATCTTGCCACCATAGAACCTAATTTAGGACTGGCCACAGCCTTCCATAGAATTAAATGTTCACCCACAGGATTTTCTTTCCTCTTCTGGTCTCTTCTGCAGTTCAGGTCTTAACAAAACACAGAGAAGCTCAGAAAAGAGCCACTTTAACTTCAGTATCAATAAAGGGTCAGTCTTGTGGGAATTTGGAAGTTTGAGATCACTGGGGATAGAGAGGTTTCAGAGGGCTGCCCTCAAACTGCTCACAGCACCATTGGACTACTTTTGCAGAAACTCTCTTTCTCTGGAGGTTTTTGAAAGTGTGTCCTCATACTAAATGCACTGTTAGGTACTTTCCAAAGGAATATTTATGTTCATGACCTGACTTGGAAAACAGTTCTAAGGCGCAGTGTTGGTTTCCAGTGAGGTTCTGCCCAGTTCATTTTGGTTTCCATGAAGCACAAAGAGCTCGTGACTGGCCAGGATGATTCAGATTCTCATCTGGTGTTAGATGCCAGCATCCTCCTGGAACTCTGTTCTCCAATCTGACCACATAACCACATATCCTTTTAAGTATAAAACTCTGATTTTTTCTGCTTTGTTCAATTTTTGGCACGTGCAGGCCACGGTTGTTACGCCTTACACATTACATTATGATAATGCACATAACCTGTGTGTTGTTCCAGCTCTTGTTTTTTCTCAGTTGTTTTCTCCCTGGATAAAATCAGCCTCTTCAAATTTGACTATTTTTTTATTCATGCAAATACCATCAAGATTTGGCCCAATTTACATTCTTTGTCTTATCCAGAAGTTAGTGTATCTAGTATAATTCTCTCTATATCCATGCTCTAGTTACATGTTTTAACACTGGCATTAAACAATGTCAGTGAGAAGCTTTGTGATGACACAAAAAGGACTTTTGATTATTTTAGCAGTCATTTCAGTGCTTGCTTTCATCTGACCCATATCAGCTTCCATCCAGAAATTTTACTCCTGCGTAATTAAATATGTGATATAAACATGCACCCACACACTTGTCTTGGTGTTCATACACATCCACACAGATAAACATTTCCAAATATTTCTGGGTGATGGTGAACTGGTGTCCCTGAGAAACAGGGACAGTACAGACCTCCACATGCTCATCAGAGGAAGTGGCAGCCAGCAAAAACAAAGGCACTGACTGTTGAACCCTTGGTATCAGGGACTGTCATGAGGAGAACAGCAATCCAAAGCTGAGTGGATTTGCAGGGTAGGGTTATAGTTCTGTCTGTGGACCCACAGTTATGACCACATTCCTGCCTTAGTTTTTAACATGCACAGCAGAAAAATTTAATTTTGACAATTTCTTCTGGTATAGTAACTAAGAAATGAGTGGCATTTCCTATTTTGAAATGATGTAGTCCACAAAAGGTGCCCCAGAGAATAAGAACCAGGAAGTTCAAGTATAAATAAGCTTTCATTTCAATATTTTACAAATACAAAACTTGTCTGTAGCCGGCCTTGTTTCATTTTTCAGTATGTTGTCAATACAGTGCACAAAAATAGATGAACTGAAATGCTTGGGATCTGTTTTTTATAGAAACTTTGCTCCCAAGACAAAGTGAACTGTTAGACACTGAGCACTGATAAAGATCATGCAGTAGTGATATAAAGTGCCAAAGCCTGGAAAGAGCTTCTTGAGACCTTCCCGATGTCACAGAAAAGAGCTGGTTGGAATTCAGAAATAAAAAGGGATTTTCTGACCTTCCAACCCACTTGTATCTGTGGATACGGGTTCACTCTGATGGATTACAACTCTCTAGGACATTTATGCCCCTAAGCCTCCTTGAAGTTAGACCTTTAGTGTTAGGCATTACAGAACTCTAATCAGTACTTCTGTCTACACATAACGTCGTGATTTTGCACATCCAGGTCTCTGCCTTCCTCTCCCTTCAAACATGCAGAGAGATGAGCTCTGCCTGACCCTCACAAAGACTCAACAGGGTGACTGGGGAGGAGCTGCAATGCAGACTGGTCCTCAGCTGGTCTGTGGGTCACGCCTTAGGACAAGGACATATGGTCTTTGTCCCATCTACCATGAGCAGAAAAGCTCTAATGATGTATTTCCTAAAATAACAATTGATTTTTTTTTTCCACAGATTTATTTTTTAAGGACAGTGGCAGCCACCATGCTTCTTTATAGGCAGACTAATGTATAAGTGTGTGCTAGACATAATCTGGGAATGCTTCCTTCCAGGAAGCCTCCTGGGGAGAGGTGGGAATGTACCTTTGGGGACTCAGTGGAGCAGATGATGTGCCAAGCTGCTTGGCAGGGTTAGGGCTGAGGCAATTCTGGGTTTGCAGAAGGGCTCAAAACCAGGGGAAACTTTAAAGTGACAGCCACATGTAGTTGAGAGGTCTCTGAGGTGAGGCAATAAATGATTAGTGGTTTCCATGATCTCACCTTTTGACTTAGCTGCCCTATTTAGCCTCTCTGACTGTTTACATGGAGCCAGCCCTTAGAAACCTGCTCAATGTGAGGCAAGAAGTGTGTGTTCTGAATAAGAGCTGGTGTTTCATGTCTTTTTTTAATGTTTTTGAGTTTCTAACTGGACTTCCTCTCCTCTGTTTTATGCAGTAAACTACACCTGCAAAAGGTAGAGCCACCACCCATGATGTCTAAAAAGGGAAGCATATTTATTCTTCACCAGCTCACACCATGCTTTTAAGAGATTCACTTTACTGACTATTAAAAGAGGCTTATTCATTAGAAAAACTTCCCTAAGTAGTGAGCAAGAAGGATAAATATTTTTTCCTATTTTTGCTAAAACTCACGAATATATATTTAGAATTGCCCATACTCAAAATGTTGGTGAAATAAACTCTGAATCTGAGTTTGTGAAGTTTAACATAGGTGCATTTACCAAATTTCACCAGGGCTATATTGATTTACATATCTAAAGTCTGTTCCCTCAAAATTAAGTAGGATTTCCAGTTATCTAATTTTTCTAGATATTTGGGTTCTGCCAGTGAAGTTTTCAAAGCACTTACATGCCTGCTTCTGCACAGAAACTGAGGCTTAACAGCATTAACACTGGTTCCTATCTCATCTATAAGTCATATTTTGATTCACAGGATTCCCTGACTGTCAGTTCCAGGTAGATTTGCTCAAAACTTATCCATTTTTACATTAAAAATGCTTCTAGTCATGTGCAATCAGATATAAAAATGGGCCAGTTGAAAGCAGTTGGATGCCACACTGTCATTCCAAGTAAAAAGGCTGGCACTTTCCTCAGGAATGCAGTGACTCAAGTCCCAAATAAGACAAGACCAAATAAATAATGACAATTAGAAACAGAGGACAGATTAATTCCAAACCAGGGCTTCAAAACTTATATTTAAGTTTTTGCCCATAGACCACTGATTAAAGTACTCACCTGCCATGTAAAACCCCAGGAATATTTTTTTTCCTTTGCTTGAGATGACTCAACTCCTACTTCCCACAGATGTGCTCTAACCCTAACCACTAAAATGTACTGTTTTCTGAAATGGGGAATTTCTCACGTTAAAGGTATTTCACTTTGCATGGAGCAACTAAATACTACTTGGACATCTCAGAGGATTTAAAAATTATGCTTTAGCTTGTGGTCAGGGATTATAACCTACCTCTGAGAGAAACTGGCTGTTCCATGCAGCACAGACTAGAAGGTAGGTGGCAGGTGTTGCCAGCATAGCAAAGTGGTTCTCTATTCCTTCCTCTAGTATTTGAGGCACAAACTCCATACTGGACTTTTTAACTGACTGATTAAGAAATCCTGCTTGGAAAAATGTTAGGAGTAAGTGAGCTGCCCCAGGCAGCTTGTCTGAAGAGCAAAGTTGGCCCTGGCTGCAGCAGCTGCAGGGGAACTGACCCCAGCCCTCTTGCTGTATGTGTGATGCTCTCCAGCCCTGAATCCTGATGTTTGAGTGGTTCTTGCTAAGCACCTTGATCATTTTTCCTCTGGTTTCACAGGCCACCAGCAGTGGCTCAATTCCTCTATAGCCCATTCCCTGGGTCTGTTGTGAGCTCCTTCTCTCCATGTGCTCTGACCATCTGATACCATTCTGCCATGAAAACCTCTCACAATGGCACATCCCAGGCAACTGTTGTCCCAGGTCCCATCTGTACTCATGTGATAACAGCATCACCTTGAACATGAGAGAGTCTATGACACTTTATGGGTTCCCTTTGGAAGTACATGTTCTCTGTGGGCTGAGGAGCTCTGCCAGTGCTGCAGTGCAAATGATGACCTCTCTTTTCGGAAAGAAAGTTGCCATGACTGCCAAACTAAGCGTGGTGTTTATATGTACTTGGCACAGTCAGCACATCTAACTGGTCACACCACTGTGTCAGACTGGGAGAAGTCTCAGTTTCTGAGCCTCAAATGGATTGAAGGATACAGACGTGCTCTGTTTGCTGTGTTCAGGCCTGAGGAGGGTGTGAAGCACTGAACACCAAATGCCTCGGAGCTCGGTGGTGCCAATATGGATTACATCTCTCTCTCTGTTTTTTTTTTTCCCTCTAGGTGATTCTTGAACTTTCTTGACAAATAAAAGGCTCCCAGTTTACTTTCAGGCTCTTTAGTCGAATGTTGACTCTGCTCTCATGCCTGACTTCGGGTGTTATTTCAAAGGAATGCCATGGTAATGTTAGAGGTTGATCTAAAAATTAGCTGTTAGAATGAGGAGCTTGAGTGTTCCCAAGCACACTTGTGCCATGCCCACCAACCTGGCTGATAATTGTCACAGATTTTGACCAACTCAGCCCTTTGATTGCCTGTTTTCCTCCAGGATTTTAAACCACCCTTGTTCTTAGTACACTTTGTTCCTAAAGCCCTGTGGGAACCCCACGATATCACTGCCCTGGGCAGGACTGCTAAAGGCAAAGCTAATCTAAAGGTTCTCTTTTTACCATGACTTTTCTGGCCTAAGCTCATGCACATTACTACACGTTGCCCACACATTTGCTAATGTGAACAGCTGCTTTGCAAATATCTTTGAGAGGAGGGTTAGTTCTGTATTTCAAAAGTTCACAAGTCAAGCTGCACTGAAAGGCCTCTTTAACCTCAGCCTTAAGCATCCTCAGCATATCATTAGGAAGATTAGCAAAGCCTTTAGCACCCCACTGGATTTCCTTATGTATGGAAAGGCCTGGCAGATCAAAGGAAATGTTACTTCAAACAGCTTGTGACTTATCTTGTGCTTACTCTAGCATCACTGACCTCTCAATCATCATATTTTCTTCCCATAGGAATTGCTTTTAAGAACAACAGTTTATCCTCCAAGATCCTTGTTTTGACCCTTTCGGCTTTCCCAATGTTCCTTACTAAAATGTGCTATTAAAAGAACTAACAAACCAAATACTTGACAGATAAAATGTGTTCAAATTAAGGAAATATTTGCACGTCATAGTTGCTACTTGGTTCTGCTAACGATGTGACTAAGACTTTGAGTAAAATCATGTTTATTCTTTATAGATTTGTCTTGTACTTGGCAAAAACTCTTCACAAACACTGAGGTCAATGATATTTGACCTTCTTTGGCATTTTCCAACTGGGATGTGAATCACTAGAGAGGGCTGAAAGGTTAGTCCCTGTTCTGCAGTCCCATCCATATGTGGGTGTGTGTGGACCTTTCCACCCACACAGAGACCCCAGTTAAGTGTTTTCCAGCTGCAAGGCCCACCCACATGGACTGACTGCAAGCATAGATGCCTGTTTCATAAGTATGCTTTTTATAAAACTATATTATTCATCAGCCTAGGGTATTAATCAGTTTATATTTATATTCCCTTCAGGGGCTTGTTAGTTATTCTGTAGGTGTGTTTTAGCATGTTGTAATATGAAATGCACTTTAATCAGCTTAAAATATTTTTGGGTTTATTGCTTACATTTAAATCTGAATTAAGATATATAAGCAATAACCAAGGAACATGGATTTGTAAATAAGATATTTGACCTTTACTTTTTTCAAAATTACAGCCTGGTAACTCCTGCTGAAATGAATCATCTGAAGAATTAAAAATCAGGTACATAACTGTTACTCCAACGTATCTATTTCAGTTAAGCATCAGCTGCTATTTCCATTCTAAATCCCATTTTCATGGCTATATAATGGGATGTTTTCAATTATATGGGACTTAAACTTCTCTTAGTACTTTTAACTTCACAAATAAGCATGGCAATTCAAAGTTAAATGACTACGGTTTAAAAAGTGTCATTTAACAATGAAAGGATAAGATTTGTGTTCTAAGGCTTGGGTACAAATGGTGAAAAAGAACATGATAAAATTATGGTTTAGATCAGTTTAGTTTGCATTTAACGACTATATGACATTTAACAGCATTTTAAACTAAGTCTCTTGTTACTTCCACTTTTTTTTTTAATTAACTTTCAAACACTGCACACTTCAAACAGCTAGAAAATGTATCATCTAACAAGTGTCATCAATCTCTCATCCTCAGAGAAACAAGGGATGTAAACAACCTAATGTTAATTAGCTGCAATTAAAATCAATATCTGACAAAGAAAACATAGTTTTCCTACAGTGATCCAGAATATTTTGAGTGATATTTTGAGTGATCCAGAGATATTTTTAAAAAATGGGAGCAATCTAATCCCAAATTCTGTCTCTTCTAATTCAATGATAGCTGCCTTCTAACCCTGACAGAGAAATGTGCCCTTCATATTCTGCTATCCTGTAGGTGTTAAATTTGTCAAAACTCCAGTGACGTACAAAAACCTAGAAAGAAAGTAATTAAACCCTATTGTTGTCAAGAAGATAAATTCCAGCTATCAGAGTTTATTGATTTAAGAGATTTTATGCATAATAAGAGAAAAATTAGTTGTCGTGTGAAAATTTTATGTACTTGTCTCTGCATTTGTCTCAGAGGCACAAATCAGAATTCAAGCTGGTAAATGCAGATGAGATGATTATTAGGCCATCTGAAAGTAGAACCTCTTATTTTTGCCTCATGTGTTAACATGGCAATGTCACACCACATATCAATCCTGCTGTCACAGCAGCACGTCCTGCATTTGGGTCAGGATTCATCATCCAGGAGCCACAGGTGAGCAGGAGGAGAGCTTAGAAGTGGTTTTGGTATAGGAACATATAGACATGTGCAACATGGAGTGATGTTTATCCTCTCCTTTCACATGTGTAGCAATAGAAGGGCAAAGATGGACTGCAGAATTAATCCCTTTTTGAGGAGTAAAGGGACCTGCACTTGTCACAACAAGGCCAGTGGGTTGGAGAACCACACCATCACTGCTCTGGATCAAGCTGAGGAGCAAGAACAAAGACATAAATCAAAAGATGCTACACAGAAATAACTGAAAGGCAAACTAGCTAGGAATAAAGGGAGTATTGACATGAAATGTAGCATCTCTGAGCTGATGCCAGCCTTCTCCCTCAGACTTTCTCTCCCAAACACAAAACTGCTTCTCTTTACCTCATCCAGCACAACAACACTTTCCTCTTCTCCACGTGTCAGTGATGGGTCTGTCACCAGCTGTGGGTACAGGCAGCTGAGCCAGTCCCATGCAGGCTGGGGTAAGGATTAGCTTTGTCAAGGTGCATATGGCTCTGCTGGTTTAAATGAGAAGAAAAATCAGGCTCCCATGATCTGATGGGCACACTTGGTGTCACTACCCAAAGTGTGGATAATTGCATCCTGTGTGGGACACACTGCAGGAAAAGTTGCCCACAAAGAGAGACAGATGGTTCTAAAATATAGTCAACAAATCCAGTGTTTCTTACAACAGTAATGTGGAAAAGACAAGGAGTCTATAAGGAACTCTTCTACTCCCCTTTGAAGGAGATATCACTGTTCATTATCAAATAAACTGACAAGGGGCTTGGTGCAGCAACAGTCCAGAGTTCTCTGTCTTATTTAACTGCTGAGAAATTCCTTCACATTGGTTCCATGAGGACTTGGGGAAAAAAAAAAGATACCTCTTTTCTTTTTATATCCTAATTTAATGAAAACACTCTCTCAAAACCCAGGTCAACTTAGTAAGATAAGGTTAATAAGTATATGACATATTTATGAAAAATCAATACCACTTGACTGAACACACTTTACCCGAAGGATGCTGCCAGTGTTTGATATTTTTCCCATACATTTCCCTTCTTCTTTTCTCAATTTTTTTCCCCTTGAGGGCTGTGCACTCACGAGTGTCTGGGCATGGCATGACATAGCTGATCCCAGCCAAATGTAGGGTCATTGACATCTAAGGTCAAGGTATTCCTAAAATAATGTCAATTTTTTCACCTATTCTCCTGGTGTATATTTTTAATCTGTTGGCCTCATTTTGGCTGCAGATAAGGAAGAAAACTAGAAAAATTTGGTATCTTGAATCCAATACCCATCCCTTTTCAGCTAGGACCTTAATGGGCCGTGATCTCGGTATGTTGTGGCAGGTTTTCTGCAGAAGAAGCAGAGATTATTAGATCCCCTTAACTTTATTTGATGCTGAACCCCTCTGCTAAGGTTTTGCTTAGCAACCCAGGCTTCACCTGGCCACAGGTGAGCAGCACATCCCTTTCCATACATGCACTGCTAATGCCAGATCCTGGCTGATGTATTTGGGGTGGAGGAAGCAATTTTTGTCCCCAAAGGCTCCAAAACTCCTTCTGCACAGACACTGGGACTTTCTCCAAAACCTGTGGTGCAGAGCAGGGAAGGAAACGAGCAATGCTGACACAGAGCTGATGAGCTTCTTCTGCAGTGGAGGGAAAAGAACTGTGTGGTGGGCTCCAAGCATATATCATTAGCATTCATAAACCTCATTTCCTGCCAGGAACAGCCACTCAGCACTGAGAAATCATAATTTCACAGTAGATTGCCGTGCAAGTTGAAATAAATCCCCGAGGCAGAGCACCACATGCTCTGTCCTGAAAAGCAGCATGCAGCCCCCAGGAAGCCCTGCTAAAGGAGATACTGTCTGTCTTAAGTGGGTTTTTTTAACATGCATAAATGCTTTTTTTAAGTCTATGTTTATATATATATATATGTAAATGTTTGTATATGAGAAGTAGATAAGTACCTGGAGAATATAATTCTCTACAAATGATAGCTGTTATTAGAAAGATATATGAGACTCCATTCCACCTCTGTACTATCTGTGTTAAAAAGCAGTTTTAAATCTCTAGCAGCACTAAAAGTGCTGGCTGTGCACTTTTCTTATCTTTGCTGCCTGCAAAAAGAAAATTAATAAAGGCTCCCCAATACTGAGCAATTGAATGTGTTTACCAAAAGTAAACATCAGCAACACACAATTCTGCTTTGGATTCTGTAAAATGATTGCATAAACATCTGCCTTATCATTTACTGCACATCTTTCCCATGCACTTATTTTTTTATAAGTATTTCAAAATACTCATGGTCTTGCCATTGTATTTCTAACAGTATTTTGGGCAGATAAGCTATTTCCTTACTGATGTCTATATTTGCTGAGTCAAATCTTTTCACTCAGTTACAGTGAACTCTTAAAAGTAATGATGAAATTTTGACATTTTTAGGCTTTCACTTTTCATTTTTCTGCCAGACTCAGAAAATAATCAGTAGTTTTCCCAAATAAATCTTTTCTAAAAGGCATCTTTGCCCAGAGAGCTTTGTAAACATGGCCTGTAGAGAGAAACAGCACAGGGCTGAGTTTAAGGCATCAAAATCCACAATAAAATTAAATAGTTGGGAAGATGGATGCATTTCAGAAGATGTAAGAGCCAAGAATGCCTTCTGCCTGTACTGAAACTGGTAACACATGTTTTTCCTTGTTGTAGCCCTGCACAGAACCAAACAGAAGAAAATACTGTCACAAAATAATCTGGTATTAGAAGAACTAGATTCTGATCATAATTAATGGAGCTGGGACCAGCCTTTCATACAACTACATATTATTCTTCAAAACCAACATTAAATCACACATTCAGAGTCAAAGACCTCTCACTTAGGCACCTCTGTAGCTGGTATGATTTGTTTCCACTCTATAGATTGTTCATGTATTTAAATTCAGTTATAACACTACAGAGCTGATCTCACCAAACTTGGTTTGTCCTAATTCATCTTTGTGGTGACTGTCTACCTTAAATTGTAGTGAGTAGCACATCTTGTTACACAACTGTGTCTGAAAGATGAGGTCAGACACAAAACTTAATTTATGTCATTCTGGTAGTAACAGCTATGAACTGTTCACTGTAGCTATTCTGTCAAAGACATGGTGCTTTATTTCCTTTTTAACTATTTTTTAAACTAGACTTGATTTTTGCCTGTATAAGGTACCTCCTTCTCCATGATGCAGTTCATGAAAATAATATTAGGGGGTAAATCTGGATGCTTTCTTTGACAAGACAACCACAAGGAGGGCACAGAGAAAGATTATCAACACGAAAACAGAGGCGTGAGTTTGTGCTGTAAAAATGGCAGGTGCTTTGCAGGACTACAAAGGGAAACTGCTCCATAAACACAACAGCTGGAGCACTGAGGGTTTACAGTGAGCTCATATTTATTTTAATATTGCTTGTTTCCCTGCTCAAGCAACTCCCTGGATTATTTTGACCCCAAGTGTTCATTCCAAAAAGGCGTTTATCTGTAAACACCACCTGTGTGGTGGAGCACATCACGAGCCACTGCTGCCACTGTATTACTTTCTTATCATTCCTAATGTGAACATTTGATTGCCTGCACAGCCAGCCCACGGGCTGCCAGGCTCTGCAGATGGCAGACACATGTGTGCACAACATCTACATTTTATAGCTCTGATCAGGACAGTCAATAAAATGAAGGCTTTCCCACCTCTGTCACTGTCCTGGTAAAACATTGTCTCTTTTTAGTTGCTGGTTTATCTCTATCCCTGTAATTTCCAGATGATATTGTTTTTAAATATTTGCCCTTCATTTTGGCATCGTTAAGCAGTTGGCCCACCTATTGGATTTCCCTAAAGCCAATATTTTCTTGGTGTTATCTACTGTTTTAATTTATTAACTTCCCTCAGTAGTGAAGAATTAACTTTCATCTTGTCTTATCAGCTGTTGTGTTTGTAGTGAAAGTAACTTCTCCAGTGCAATTCCTTATTTGCTGGGTCTCTGTGGGTAGATGGTAAACTCAGAGATTAAAATCAGCCCTTCTCCTCATGCCTGTGGTACCCCAGGGGTACTAAGTCACCTCATGTAAAGACATTTTCACAGAGACTGATGTGCACCTCTGAAAGTGGGAGTAGGAGCAAACCTATATTTCACATCATGCAACAGTGAATGCTTTGGATTTATAATCACTATGCAGTGTTTCTCCTGTTTTGTCCTCTGAAATGCATCTTCAATGACTTGTCCAAGGATATTTAAAACTGTTGAGGACATAACTGGATTAACACAAAACCAGCTTTTTTTTGCTGTCTAGTTGTGAATAGGCAAATAGCTGAACCTCTTCAGGGACTGAAGGAGAGATACGAAACATTTCAGGCAGAATGAAAGACTTCAGACAGCAAAATATGCAAAGTTGAGCCTTGTTTTCTTTGAACAGATTAACTCCTATTTTCTATCAAATATTTTCAAATATTTTCTCTCTCTTTTTGTTTTTTGGCTCTTGAAAAACAGTAACCGTAAAATTGCAACTTCAGGCATGAAAAATAAAGCTTTGCCTATTATTTATTTGTTCAAACATCAATTCAGGTATCAAATATAGAAGAGGGTTTTTAGATCACTTTCTGTCTGGAGGAATCATACCACTCATATAGACTTCAAAACACAGCAGTTTCCACAGGTTTTGTTACAAAAAATTAAAAGGAAAGTGCTCACTCTGAAGGTCTGCCCACCTCAGTCCCCTCCCTCTGAAGGCATCCAGAGGCAAAGAGCAGGAACAGAGCAAGCACAGATGATTTCCTCACTCAAGCTCTCCCAGCTTCTGACTGCTCTCAGTTTCAGATGTGGTTTCCATGATTTAATAACCCTCGGTGGATTTCAATTCCAAGAACTTGTCCAATTTCCTCTTAAACCACTGTAAACCTTTAGCATCTACAATATCATCATTCACGACTTTATAGACCTTGTCATTACCCTTGTCAGCTGCCTCTTCTGGGAGAGTCCTCGTTGATTTGGTGGCTTCCCATGTGGGAGCTGAGAATGATTGCCACTTTGTCATCCTTCAGATCACTGCCAGCTTCATAAAGAAGAAATGTCACAGGTGACCAGAATAGTAGATCATCCAGCAATTTTCCCATGTGAATTACTCCGTGCTGGGAAATGGGAGATATATGATTCTCTTACATGGATATGATCAATTCATAAAAATCCTCAAGCAACTTTTTATTAAGTTTCCTAGGTCCTTCGTGATATAATGATTGGACTATACATTTTGGACTTTAAATTGCCATTACATGAGTGCCACTCAGCCATCAGAGGAACGGCACATTTTGATATAGACAATGTTTACATGATTGAACATTCTGGAAAATGATTTTTTACAATACACGTGTTTTAAGGGGTTTCTGGTTATTGAACACAATAAAGGAGTCATTTTCAGACAATACTATCTACCTTTTACTATAGTTCTGCTGAGAGTTTGTAAGGAGTACCACCAAGATGACTGCATGCAGGAACAGACAAATTAATTAAATTGTGAGTTGCTGGAGCAGATAATGGTTCTGTCTCCTTAGCCACATGCCATTCTGTAGAGATACAAACTGCCCAAGTGCTCCTTTACACTTCACATGGACATTATTTACACAACTAAATAGTATTTTGATTCTCTTGCTGAGGACTTTGAATATCATAATCATACTGCCAGGTTTAAAGATAGAACTAAAATCAAATTAGCATTTTGTGATCAGGTCCCTTTACACTAAATAAAGTAGAAAAATGCCTGAGGTATCTGATCACAGTTAATTCTACTCTCATTCCATTTCATTTTTGCTACCTGCAAGAAACATTTTGTGTCTAAAAAGTAAACACAATAAAAAGAATAAAGTCAGGAGGAAGGGAATGTGTATATCTTTGTCTACTTTGCATTGCCATGGTAAATGCAATGTGATAGTTCCAGCATCCATGAGAAAAGCATCAGGTTTGCTGCTGACAGTACAATCACTCTTTTTTATGGGAGAAAACCAGGAGCTTTCCCCTATGTTAAGATCTCATTTTCTTAATCTCATTCACTGGCTGGTACCAGACTTCCCAAATTGGACATTTTTCTTTTCAAGCCATGCATGGATGTACATTCTGATTCTACCATTAAACTTAATGGAAAAAAATTTGACCCGACCATGTCAGCACATTTTTATGAGTAAAACCCCAGAGTCTCTTACTTGAACTCTTGGTAGCTTATGAGTTTATATGCAGCTTTCGTAGGAGCTTTTATATAAGTGAATGTACTTTAAAAGAGTATTTGTCAGAATTCTATATCATTACATTTTTCCAATTCTGTTGATTTATATGTAATCTTCTCATTTCCTCCCTCTGGCCTGTAAAAATGATCCTCACTGCTGTGCTGTTCATACAGCAAAAACTGGCCAAATTCTCTTCAAATGGCTGTTTGACTGACTCTATCCTGAGAGTGTCCACATGCCAAAAATTGTCTCAATAATTATTTCTGTCTCCTAAATCTTCTTTCCCTCCTTTTCCCTCTCCATGGAAACTCTTTCTTGACCCATATATGTGTCCTGTTTTAAGTTTCTTCATACACTTTGTTTGCCCTCAGCCTTGTATATATCTTCTTTTCTTCAGTATGAGAAGTTGCAGGTAACAAACATTCGGAGCTATTAAAATTACCCCAGCACCAAGAACCAGATTCATTCAGTTTTCCTGCTTCTCCCAGATTATGCAATAACAGCCATGGGTCAAACCCATGGTATTATTATGCCCACAGTACAGTCAGAATGAGTATGACTTCTTTTCTACTGAGAAAAACTCTAAAATACTGATCCTTAAATGGAAGTGCATCTTCATGTTAAAATTAAAATTCTGCAGATTCTTAAACCCATTTTTTCAAAGTCGCATTTTTTCTCCCAAATTTTAGCCCAAAAAGTTACAAATTATTTCTTTAAATTATAATCATAGATTCCCAGAATGGTTTGGTTGGAAGGGACCTTAAAAATCATTTAGTTTCAACCACTCTTCTATGGGAAGGATCACCTTACAAAACTTATTTATCTATTTTATAAAGGCTTTTAGTTTCATTGCATTTTTCTAGTTCTTATATTTCAAAAGAAAAAATCCTTACCAAAGCAGTTCCAAAAAACCCAGTAGCAACTTAGTTAAGTAACATAACACCTCTAAGCATGTTAAAGCATCAAGATCAATTTTTAAAATAATCATGGTTTTTTTTCCTGCAGCTCTGTTTATTACATTTATTACCATAAATTACACTCATTGTATCTTCATACATTTCCAATTCCCATATTTATTTGAATACTTTCTTTCCAGTTCCTTTCCAGGAGCAGATACCCACGGTCCCTGGAGAGCATGAGGGGCCTGTAAGTAGTAAGTACTCACTGTGTAAGTTCTTAGGTCACTCTGGCTCCTGCCTCAAAGTGCTCAAAGGGAATAATAGTGCAATATTTAACCATATACCTGTGGGCTTCACATGATCCTGAGTGAGTGACCCCACGGACTTAGACGACTTCCAAGGGAAGTTGAAGGCACAGATGTTCAGATCCCTTATGGGCAGTGTCTTCATGTCCTCATTTTACATCCATCTGGGTCCAAGGAGAACAGAACTTTATTCTCACAGCTCTAAGGCTCTCTGACTGACAGTGTGCTCCTCCAAGATAACCTTGTCCTAATTGGGTGTGTTGTGGCTTTTCTTTGGCCGATGGCTCTAGTTGTCACTTTGCAGCCTGGCTGAAAAAGGGCCTAGAACCTCTTAATGAACACTCTGTCTAGGCTTCCTGTCTCCTCTGTCACAGAATGACTAATTACTAATTTCCAGCTATGAATAATTTACATTACATCCTACTTCTTAACCCCAAGGGTATTTCCTTGAATTTATGTGCTTTGGATGTCTGCAGACACCTTCATGCTCCTGCAAATACTTCATCGAACACCTGCCTGAAAGAAACAGCAATTTTCCAAAAAAAGTATTTTAAAATATTTTACATCAGTCGTAGAAATGAAGAAATTTATCTCTGAGTGCCAAATCTAATATGTCAGATTGTTCTTTTTCTTATATGATTCTAAAAAATTCTGGTTTCCCAAGTAGCTGCACAGCTGTACTTCTCCACACACTAGTTCCTGCCTAATCCTCTAAACTTCCCCCAAAATCTCTGTGCAGAGCCTGAGTTGTGATTATTGCAATAGATGTTCTGGCTGCTACCGGCCGACCTGGTTATTTCATTATGCTTTTTATCACAATAATTTCTAGTGATCTGGGCTGACTACAAATGCCCAAGGGGATGTTTTCCCAAACCTGTAATTATCCTCAGTTTGCCACTTCAGTTGCCAGGACTAAACCCCTGGCTGGTCTCTTCATTAGTTAGAATTAGAGCCTGTGGCTCCGTGCTGTTGATCTCTCTTCCCTGCCTGACCTAAATTCCATTGTACACCTGCCATTATGCATTTGCTTAAATCTGGAACAAATTCTGGTGCTTGATGTACTGCCAGTCCCAGTTTTTAATTTGGGGAGCTGACTGGGTAAGGTAATTTGTCTCTGCATCAACTTGTGGACCTGCCACAGGAGCACCGTGCACGTGCCTGTCAGTCACCAAAGCTCCCTGGGATGGAGGGCACGTCGGAGGGTGCAGCCTTTGCCCCTCATTCCTCACGTGTGCAACNATACACTTTGTTTGCCCTCAGCCTTGTATATATCTTCTTTTCTTCAGTATGAGAAGTTGCAGGTAACAAACATTCGGAGCTATTAAAATTACCCCAGCACCAAGAACCAGATTCATTCAGTTTTCCTGCTTCTCCCAGATTATGCAATAACAGCCATGGGTCAAACCCATGGTATTATTATGCCCACAGTACAGTCAGAATGAGTATGACTTCTTTTCTACTGAGAAAAACTCTAAAATACTGATCCTTAAATGGAAGTTCATCTTCATGTTAAAATTAAAATTCTGCAGATTCTTAAACCCATTTTTTCAAAGTTGTATTTTTTCTCCCAAGTTTTAGCCCAAAAAGTTACAAATTATTTCTTTAAATTATAATCATAGATTCCCAGAATGGTTTGGTTGGAAGGGACCTTAAAAATCATTTAGTTTCAACCACTCTTCTATGGGAAGGATCACCTTACAAAACTTATTTATCTATTTTATAAAGGCTTTTAGTTTCATTGCATTTTTCTAGTTCTTATATTTCAAAAGAAAAAATCCTTACCAAAGCAGTTCCAAAAAACCCAGTAGCAACTTAGTTAAGTAACATAACACCTCTAAGCATGTTAAAGCATCAAGATCAATTTTTAAAATAATCGTGGGTTTTTTTCCTGCAGCTCTGTTTATTACATTTATTACCATAAATTACACTCATTGTATCTTCATACATTTCCAATTCCCATATTTATTTGAATACTGTCTTTCCAGTTCCTTTCCAGGAGCAGATATCCACGGTCCCTGGAGAGCATGAGGGGCCTGTAAGTAGTAAGTACTCACTGTGTAAGTTCTTAGGTCACTCTGGCTCCTGCCTCAAAGTGCTCAAAGGGAATAATAGTGCAATATTTAACCATATACCTGTGGGCTTCACATGATCCTGAGTGAGTGACCCCACGGACTTAGACGACTTCCAAGGGAAGTTGAAGGCACAGATGTTCAGATCCCTTATGGGCAGTGTCTTCATGTCCTCATTTTACATCCATCTGGGTCCAAGGAGAACAGAACTTTATTCTCACAGCTCTAAGGCTCTCTGACTGACAGTGTGCTCCTCCAAGATAACCTTGTCCTAATTGGGTGTGTTGTGGCTTTTCTTTGGCCGATGGCTCTAGTTGTCACTTTGCAGCCTGGCTGAAAAAGGGCCTAGAACCTCTTAATGAACACTCTGTCTAGGCTTCCTGTCTCCTCTGTCACAGAATGACTAATTACTAATTTCCAGCTATGAATAATTTACATTACATCCTACTTCTTAACCCCAAGGGTATTTCCTTGAATTTATGTGCTTTGGATGTCTGCAGACACCTTCATGCTCCTGCAAATACTTCATCGAACACCTGCCTGAAAGAAACAGCAATTTTCCAAAAAAAGTATTTTAAAATATTTTACATCAGTCGTAGAAATGAAGAAATTTATCTCTGAGTGCCAAATCTAATATGTCAGATTGTTCTTTTTCTTATATGATTCTAAAAAATTCTGGTTTCCCAAGTAGCTGCACAGCTGTACTTCTCCACACACTAGTTCCTGCCTAATCCTCTAAACTTCCCCCAAAATCTCTGTGCAGAGCCTGCGTTGTGATTATTGCAATAGATGTTCTGGCTGCTACCGGCCGACCTGGTTATTTCATTATGCTTTTTATCACAATAATTTCTAGTGATCTGGGCTGACTACAAATGCCCAAGGGGATGTTTTCCCAAACCTGTAATTATCCTCAGTTTGCCACTTCAGTTGCCAGGACTAAACCCCTGGCTGGTCTCTTCATTAGTTAGAATTAGAGCCTGTGGCTCCGTGCTGTTGATCTCTCTTCCCTGCCTGACCTAAATTCCATTGTACACCTGCCATTATGCATTTGCTTAAATCTGGAACAAATTCTGGTGCTTGATGTACTGCCAGTCCCAGTTTTTAATTTGTGGAGCTGACTGGGTAAGGTAATTTGTCTCTGCATCAACTTGTGGACCTGCCACAGGAGCACCGTGCACGTGCCTGCCAGTCACCAAAGCTCCCTGGGATGGAGGGCACGTCGGAGGGTGCAGCCTTTGCCCCTCACGTGTGCAACCTCCCACTGCTGCTTCAAATAGGGCTACTCTTGCTTTTTGGCTGGCACTGCCTCCCTGGGAAAGTCTGAGTGCATAAAATAAGCACAGATCTCCGAGAGAAGTTGAGGATTCAAAAAAAAAAATAAAATAAACCCCAAACCACCATGGAACAAACACCTTCTGTAGAAGTCATATTTAAAAGAGACCAGTGTAGTTCAAAGTAAAAAGAAGTTTCTTGGAGAAATAGGCTCACTGGCTCTACAGAGTTGTGCCTGCAAATCCTGGAAGGGATTTATATCCTCATTATGATTTTTTCCTAATACAGGAGGCAAGCAATGTTTTGCTCTTTGAAATAATAATATAGACGTTAATCTATAGTTGGGTTATGGAGGAAGGAGCCACACTTCTTGCTACATTCAGGTAAAGCTGTAGACTATTTTTTAAATTTATTTTTATAATTCTAACTGATCTATCCCCAGGAAAATTGGTCAGAAATTTGACGTAACCAAAAAATAGTGAACACTAGAACATTTTAAGCTGTTTTAACCAGTACTAGGTTGGAACTATAACTGGAATTCAACTGGAAAAGCCCACAGTATGCACCAGTCCTATCCAGGACAGCATTGACACTGTCACCCTCTAAACCAGGATCTTTTTGGATCTTTTGTTCTTGTATCTTTACAGCTGATAATGCATCACTGCTCCCAAGCAAGGCAGAGCTCTACTCTCCATTTTCACAAAACAACAGGATCAAAAGAAAGAGCCTGATGCCAAAATGCAAATAATTCTGGACACCTGGAAGTCCATGTGAAATGTGGAGCATCCTGTTCTTGGAATTATGCCAAAATCTCATTTGGGAATCTAAATTCTTGAATGGCTCAGACCAAGCTGATGTGATTATCTGAGATGTCTGGAATTTAAAGACTTCTATTCTTGGAATACCTAAGATCCATAAAATTTTCCTTTTCTGATAAGGAATATCCCAATTATTTCCAATATGAGATTTTATTTTAATAAAATCAACCAAAAGGTACAAACTGAAACAGTTTGATTAAAATCAGGACAGTGGGAAGATTTTCCAAGTAACTAGAAATTTTCATAGCTCAGACTGTGTGAAACACATATTAATTATTGTCTCAACATAGAAGTTCATATAATGATGCAACCAGAAAGAAAAAAGAAAAAACAGGAAAAAAAAGGAATTTTATTAGGACAGATGGTGAAAAGAATTATTGTGTCAGTATGACATCAACAGTTGTTCAGGTGGCTATAAATCTAAAAAGCTTCCTTGTGTTTCATGAAGGTGGAATTATACTGAAAAGTAATCTTGTAGGTGGCACTGGAGACTGGAATTAAATCCTCAGTGTCTCCATTTGAAATTTTTACTGTTGTCAAAAATAAAGAGACAAGGAAATAAATTCTTTTCAATTGTTTGTTATTTGGGAGGGAATTTGCCTTGCTATGTGTGTGTACAGTGCAAAGCTCATTTGGGGTGTGACTGTTCTTTCAATGCTACTGTTAATAATAATGTACATAAACTGTCAGCTATAATCTGAAGAAATTCTGCCCTAAATTCTAGGTTTGGTCTCTACATTTCAAAGGCAATACATTGTTAGATTTACTCTTTTAAATAACATGGGTTTACATCCTTTGACTACTGTTTGATACTTAGCCATGAGATTATTTGGATTGATATTTTCTTTTTGATCTGTTTTATTTTCTATGAATACTTATGTAACGAAAGTCCCTCACTTTCATTACCAAGCCAGGAGTGGTATTGGTTAGTCTGATATCTTTCACCCCAGCAAAATCTCTACCCTGAGCTAAACACTTTTTTTTCTTTTTCCTCAGAAGGTGGTTCTCAAGAAACTTGTTTTTCATCTTCGAAATTTGAAAACTTCAAAACAGCTTTTAAATCCAGAAAGAATCATAAGCTAAATGACAATAACATTTGTAAACTTCATTCAGGTCACGAAGAGTCTAGACTGGGTAAAAGATCTGTCCCACTGTTTTGGTTCATTCTAGTATAATTTAAATACTAACAATTCTTCCATTTGAGACCGTATTTTGCAGAGCACATTCCTGCTGATGGTTGTTAGAAGAGACTGGCAATGGCTGAGTGTCTCTATTCCCACAGCTCAGGAGCACAGCAGGGCTCAGGAACAGCATCATGGATTAGGAGCAAAGCTCTACCACAAGCTGTATTTTAAACCTTTACCATCAGCCATGAAGTACTTCTGGCAAAACCTACCTGAGAGGATGAATGCAGATGTTAGGGTTTGCAAAGGAGGTGAAGAGGGAGCTCATAGGCAGCTGCAGCCCTGTGTTTTCCCTTGGAAATCCCAGAACAAGAGATTGCTGCTAACTAAAAAGGACAAGTAGGGCCTTTAGTTTGCTGGTGTCCTTCCAGTCAAGTACTCAGCTCCTCTGGGGCCTTTTAGCATTGTAATCTTGGAGGCAACTAGAAAAAATCAGTTACTGAGTCAATGCCAAGTGGGAAAACAAGACAAAAAGCCTTCCAAGAGCACAGAAAACTAAGATGAGACAGGAAAAAAAACCCGAGGAGAATGATAGTCCTATTTCATTCTGAAGTGGGTCTTAGATAAAATAAATGGTGATGAGATTGCTTTCCAAGTGGAACATGGGAGAGGGCGAGAGATTGCAAAAGTAAAAGCATTTATACATTANAATGGATTTTAAGAAATTTCAAGCTGGGCTTTCACAAACTGGAGAAGAGGAAAAACAGTGGGAAGGACAGGAAAATACTTACTTTTACTTCCTAGCAACTCAACAGTGACTCAGTGTGAGCCATCAATTGGGCACTACAGAGCATTGTGCTCCATGGAGGTGACACCACTGTCCCACCCTCCTTCTCTTCCCAACACTACCAACACCTCCATCCTTAAATGCCTGTTGTGCTGTGCAACAGGGATCTGAAATCCAACCTTGCTGAACCCCCAAATATATTTTCTTATGAATTAGATTTCACCCAGGTGAATTCCCTGAATCAAACAGCAGGTTTGTAGGTACTATGGAAAATAAGGTCTGTTATTCCATTCCTCTAATGGAACAACATCTATATTATACCATTTCTTTAAGAATGTGGCATCTCATCATTAAGTCCAAAAAATATATAAGTGAAAACTCTGTGATCATGCCTGTTTGAAAAGCTGCAGAGCAATCCTGCAAGATTCTGCAGTGACTCTGAAAGGCACATTTTCTAGCAAAAGCCTGTTCACTTAAAATTGGAGCTGTATCTCCCTGCTAGACTGAGTTGTATTTCACTGTTGGAGTGTAACTCATGTGCAAGGGCCTCATATAATCTGCCTCAAGGAATTATTACCATATTTAAAGCAAATTGCTTTGCAAGCGCTGGGGTTTCGTTTTGTAATAAATCTGGAGTTTCTTTGTCTTGCTTTATTTTGTTTCAGTGCACAACATCCACTCACTGGGTTTTCTTCCCCAGGTATTTGAATAATTATTATTTTCAAAGCAAGAGGTTTTGTCTGATTAAGTATAAATATACTTGTATAAAGTTGCATACCTCAAAACACAGAGAGAGAGAGACAGGGAGATGAGACAGCAAAGAGAGAAGGAGGGGAGCAGATTAAAAGAGAAAAACAGAGAAAATAGAAGCTTTCCTGAAGATTTTCAACATCCATTTGTGATGTTTTCAAGGGAGCTTGAGGTCCTGGTTCTCCAGTAGTACTTGGGAAGATCCAGTTATGTAGCAGATGATTTCCTGGACACACAGCCTGCCTCCTCCTGTCTTTCTCATCTGACCACAGCCAGGGGCAAGAACAGAGGTAAAGTCTTGCAGAGTCAGCTGAGTCTGTTCCTTTTTTTAATTAAATAAGTGTGAAAAGTCCCTTGGATACTGTTTTAGCATAAAGAAAAAATCAAGTTTTTAACAGGAGCATTTATGTCACTTTCCTGTCAAGCCAAACAAGGAAATGGTAGATGGGGTGAAAAAAATCAATTCTACACCAGCCAAAAACAGGACAGAGTTTGGTTAATTTTCTTTTGCCCTTTTCCTAGAAATTCTCTCACAGGGTGATCCTAAACTGT
>WEIV01004016.1:123018-193741 GCA_013390005.1 Calyptomena viridis
AGAGAGAGAGACAGGGAGATGAGACAGCAAAGAGAGAAGGAGGGGAGCAGATTAAAAGAGAAAAACAGAGAAAATAGAAGCTTTCCTGAAGCTTTTCAGCATCCATTTGTGATGTTTTCGAGGGAGCTTGAGGTCCTGGTTCTCCAGTAGTACTTGGGAAGATCCAGTTATGTAGCAGATGATTTCCTGGACACACAGCCTGCCTCACCCTGTCTTCCTCACCTGGTCACAGCCAGGGGCAAGAACAGAGGTAAAGTCTTGCAGAGTCAGCTGAGTCTGTTCCTTTTTTTAATTAAATAAGTGTGAAAAGTCCCTTGGATACTGTTTTAGCATAAAGAAAAAATCAAGTTTTTAACAGGAGCATTTATGTCACTTTCCTGTCAAGCCAAACAAGGAAATGGTAGATGGGGTGAAAAAAATCAATTCTACACCAGCCAAAAACAGGACAGAGTTTGGTTAATTTTCTTTTGCCCTTTTTCTAGAAATTCTCTCACAGGGTGATCCTAAACTGTTTGCCCATATCCCAGGGACTGGTTCCTTACCATCCTTATCCAGCCCCACAGGAAAGCAACAATCATACTAGGAAAAGAGCTTTTTTGTTCTTCCATTGGTGGAGACTATGGGCACCATGGTAAATGGCTGTTCAGCAGGTATCAGCAATGTGAGGAAGAAAGGATTTTGATGCAGGCTGCATCCAGATGTGCAGCTGTGGTGTGGGGAATATGTTGCTTCCCACACCAGTTTGCACTTTATCATGTGGAAACTGAATTCTTTGGGGTTTTTTCTTAGGCAAACAAAATATTGCTCTGCTATTCTTAAACCAGCAGTTCCTCCCACTGGAAAAGCCCAGGCACCTCAACTTTAATTCTTGTGATCTAACTCTTGGCTTCCCTGCTCAGGCAACGTATTTGTTTGACACTGCAACTCAGTAAAAAAAAAGGGAAATTACAATAAAATCTTCAAAATATTTAAAAGAGTGGATCTTACAGTTTCATAGCCAAATCTTGGGAGCCCTTTAGACTGTAGCTTCACTGAAATACTTTGCAACTGAAGAAACATAAAGTTTTCCATGATTTAAGCACAAAGAACATTTAGCACTTATTAGCTTTGTGCAAATGCATTAGCTGTTGCCAATATTATTTAATCTGTATCTGCATTACCTTGTATTTGCCATCTGTTCCTTGAATGGAGCCTCTGTACTAGATTATGTTTAACATTAAATTAATGAAGAAAAATGGACCTGGAATTATGTTTTCTAGTAAAGTGTTGTCTCAGCTCTATCTTTAGTGTCATTTGCAGCAGGTGGGGAATGGCCAGGGATTTGGGGATGGTGTTTCAGCAGACAAAGTGGGTCATGGTTCCACCTTCTGGAAGGTCACTCTCTGAACCTGTCAGGGTTATCTAGTGCACTGCTGGTCCTATTTCCAGTGTGAGGAAAATTCAGTTGAACAGGGCATGTTGGAATATGGAATATTTGTCCTGAAAAGGACAAATATACTGTCAAGTCAGTATTTTCAAGTAATGGGTTTATTAATATTTTTCAACTTGGAACAGCTGCCTTGGGAAGGTTTTAGCAAAGAAAGTGCTAAGGACAGGAATAGTTAATGTGTCATCTGATAACCCAAGCCATTTGCATCTTATGGGACACCCCAAACCCATGGTCCCTGAATTTGTGGCTACTTCCAAGGAATTATAGTTTATGGAGTACTGTTCCAAGTGTATAGAGATGAGAGTCCTTTGAAGACTAACAGGTCACATTGAGAAGGAAAAGCCTGGTTCATACATTGTTTGGAAATTTCTTCCGTGCCTCCTAAAATACATACAAACAGAAAGAAAGTAAAAATATACAAAAGAATCTTCCAAGAAAATGTTGCAATGAAAGAAAATTACAAAGAATTTCCTTTGTTTGGAAGAGCAAAAACAAAGAAAATCTCTACAAACAAACTCCTTTCAGTAACGATATGAGTTGAGTTCACAGCAGAGGTCATGATATCCTGAACCACCACTTCCATTTCAGGAGGAATTACTGGAAGAAATTCCTCCTAACCCTGTGGAAGTCTGTTGTGTTTGACAGGTCTCCAGCTGACTGTAGGACTAACACACACCACTCGCTGTATCAGCTCGTTGTAACTTCTTCAGGAGAAAACAAGCTCAATATAGAAAGCTGTGACTCTCCAGGGGTAAATAGGAAGTCTCTGTTATTTTAGATATTGCTCATGCAACATGGACACTGCCACCTCCAGGTCACTGGTTAAACTCAACACCAGACCATCAGCTGGATCTGATGGTTGATGTGCAATCAGTTGAGGGTCATTGCCCGTGTCCAGCAGGAGGTTCAGCCACAGCTGTGAAGGTCAAGTCCATCTGGAAGTTTGCTTTATGCCCACGGTATTTTTTTCCCTATGCTTCAATATCCTCTAGTTCACTGATTTAAACTTGCAATTCTAGCCAAGAGTGCGTCATTGTTAAACACTCTGTTCTTGAATTTGTTGCAGTGGGATCTAACAAAAAAACTAGAGCTTTCTCTCAGCCTTTTATCTGTGTTAAGTAGAGTTGATATTGATATGAATGATGTACCTGAAAAGGAGCTCCTTAGAAAACAGCAGCCACTGCTGCAGTGCCTGTGCCAACAGTGTGGGCTGCCTGCTGTGGGAATGAGCACATCTATTAACATGCAGAGGAGATTTTCCCCTGAAATACCTGCAGAGAAAGGTATTCTCTATTTATTGGTTGAGCTGAAAAATGTAAAAAATGACATTTAAACCCCGAATTTAACTAAGAGGACACAAGTAGTGTGTTTCAATGCCTTTTGTGTAAACCTGTGAACATTTTCTAAGGAAAGGTGTCTGAATAATTATTTGATTCCTTTGCATATTTAATTGGAAGTGCTTTGCTTTTTCCAGACATTTTTTTGTGTCCCATAGCTGTGACCATGATAATGTCCTACCTACTTATTATCTAAGGCTGGTATTTCACTCTGGCACAGCAGACTGTAAATCCAGAGAGCATATGGCAAATGTCAAAAGAGGAAATTAACCAGCTAAAATTACCCCAAACTGCTTCTTTTAATTTCTGTCCCCCCCCTTTTTTTTTTTTTTTTTTTTTTTTTTTCCCCCAAGTTATTTCGGGAAGATCCAAACCCCAACACTATTAACAGGGACATGCAAAGGCCCCTTTGAACCTGGAGCTTTTCATTATATAAAATGAAATGTTTGAATATTTATGTTCTTTCCTGTTTGGGGGGGGGGGGTTTATTTTTGAATTTCTTTAAAATCACAGTCGTCACTGTTCTTTCCCCTGAGTTTCCTTGGTGGGGACTGGTACCACAGGCATTGTGAGCACTGAACAAAGACATGGAAATAATAAGCTGCATAAGAAGTTGCTGTAGAAACATTTTCTAATGGTTAGCTTCAAATCCTGGGCCTGCTAGCCAAGAACATGGATGCTTTCTGAATTCAGTGGAAATATCTAATTTTAACAGATGAAATAAATGGAACTAAGCATGTAATAAGGGTACCATTCAATATAAATGCAGCAGAGATGGCCCACTAAAGATTACCTAATGAGCCTCAGCTTTCCTGCTCTAGTCACAAACTAAAAACAAACAGCTCCCAACATTCTTCATGAGTAACAGGCCCTCAGGAAATGCCCAAACCCAAACATCAATCTCCAGTGCAGAAAACTTAATCTTTTATTTACTGGTAATGATTCTACTAGGTACTCCTTGTATGAGTATCAAGAAATCACACAGTCTAGTGTTTTACTGTCTTGAAAGCAAGTGAAGACAGCCATGAGAGTACTTCCAGATGTTAAATGAACCCACCACATTTCACAGATCCAGGGTTTTCTTTTTAAGACCATTTATAGAACTTTGGAAAGAGCATAGGGTATCATGTTATTAAATGCTAGCGAGGAGCATTTTATTTTTACAACGAATTAAAGACATGACTTAGGGGATTTTTGTTGCAATCACTTTTAACATCTGTACTCCAAAAAGGTACCTATAACTAATTAACTCCTTACCATTATATTAATGGATTTGTACCAAAGAACATCTCCTAAACTTGGATATAGAAAGGCATCGAAACATTCAGCTGGGTCTGATGTTACTGTGGAGTTCACAGAATTTAATACTATTTAGGCTGCCATGTTCAGTACAATGAGCTTTGGGATCCTTCAAGTATTAATTGCCAAACAGCAACAAGAATTAAGGAATGACTTCTCAGTAGCATTGCAGAGAAGTGGTAGGGAAACATGCTAAGATCACACAACCAGTCTGGAGCAAAGCAGGAGCTGTGGGCAGCTTGTTTTGTTATGATGCTTTGTACATCATAGCAGCATTTCTGTCTCGAGCAGAATGGAAGAGTATATACAAATGTTAAAAGGGAGGCAGGAATATTAAGAATACCCACACGTTAAAACAGGAGTACCTCCATTTAAGATGAAGTTGAATTAATTCCTTCACTCTGAAGTTGGATTTAGTTTGATGAGAATTGGAAAGAATGACCAGTATATTTAACAATTAACATGGTCTGCATTTTGCATTAACAGCCTGTCAATAAGCCAAGTCAGCTTGGTAGCCTTGAGCTTGCCTAGTTCTGACTAATTTCTATCTTTCATGCAAACATTAACTCACTCCTGGCGTGCACTGCTCTTGCAAATATTACCATGGCACAGATTAGATGAACCTGAAAGTGGTTTAGCATATCAAGTTCTACTAAATAGGTGTGCAGGCAGCAGCAAGGTGCTTGCCAAAGGCAAGAAACCAGGGAAAACATGCAAAACAAACCCTCATCTACTTAATTACACACCACCACAGCCCGTGGGGCAAAGAACTTCTATGGCAACTGGGAAGAGACCAGGAGTTGCAATGATCACTCTGTGAGATGGTTCCATGGAATGATCATGGTTATCCAAAGCAGGTTCTACTTCATGTAGCTGGTGGCTGTATAATAAAGTCATCTACAGGTCCTGATCTATAAATTATTCTTGTTAGGTGATGGAAGCAGCTGAATTGTTTAGGCACATCTTGGTTCTGCTACACAGGAGCAAAGGTTAATGCAGGTACTTACAATGAGATCAGTAAATCCTACTTTTCAAAGCCTCACATGCAGCAGGTTGAAGATGCATCTGAAGCTGAGCTTTAGTTCCCTTCTTTTTCTCTCTTTTACTCATGACAACTTTAAAAAAAAATAGCTTTCTGTCATCCCATGTGGGTATAAGTCCAGTCTTACAGCTTCTGCAGTTCCCTTGCCTTCATGGAAGAGACAAGAGTCCCTCCTGAAACTATAGATAATTTGTGACCTTTTAGAAGCTCTGAAACAAACCTGAACACAAGGATGGAAATCTACCATTCTAGTTATTAATAACTCTGAAAAAAAATTAAGTTGTGCTGAAGGAAAATGACAACACCTGTTCTTACCTTCCAGGTGCTTGAAAAAAGGTTGAGCTGAGCTTCAGGGATTCAGGGAAGAAATTGTTTTTGCCTGATGCAGTCAGATACAGAGTCTTTAGGGATTCCAAAAACTGCACAAAAGCATGGAGGGGAGAGGAAATAAATAATTTTTAAGGAAATAAAATCAGACAGACCACCTTTATCCTTTTCCACTCCAAGAAGAGAGCACACATGTGAGTCCAGTTGTTTTTTTAACAGAGTTAATTTTTCAGCCAAGTATTAGTCTTGTTTTAAGAGACAGAAGTCTCTTTGCAGGATAGAACCCATAGACCTTTGTTGTATATTTTCTGACATATAGAAGGGCAGCTGGTGCTGGGAAGGGTACTGCAGGACTCAGAGGAATCATTCCTTCTCAAGAGCTGCAAAGTTCAGCCTTTCATGTTGATCATAACAAAAGGAATTTTATCATCTATTTTTATCCTGTTCACCTGCAAGAGTGGCATCTGATCAGTAAGCATGTTATAGTCTCTGCACTGTAAAGTTTTCACCTAGTGTGAGTGAAATCCTTCAGCTGAGACACAAGGACCCATTTGGAACAGAAAATGTTATTTTTCTCATCAGACTGGTGGGAATTTGGCATCTTACTCCCTTAAACAATATGAAAACTCTCAACCTGAAACTAACTCAGATATAAATCTAACAGCACCCAAACATTTCACATGATGGAAAGGCTTTGAGATCACAGCATGAACAGTAGCAGATGAAGCAGATGGACTGTCACTGGAACCAGTCAATGACGGGAGTACAAAAGTCTTGCATTTATACAGTACTTTAATCAAGAGAAGTTTTACGCCATGAAGTGGTGCACAAAGAAAGGCTGTGTGCTTTCCTTCTGCAAAGGCAAAATAGCTCTGGAATTAAATAGATAGCCTTAGGCTTCTTGCCACAGTAAATCTCTCCTAAATCCTTTCACCCCACTCCAAGGGTGGGAGTGGGAGGTGCAGGACATGGCAGGGTTAGCCAAGACTTCCATTGCCCCCAAGAGAACTGGGATTGCTACAGCTGCTAAAACGAGGACTAGGATTTATATTGCATGTTTGGAATAGCACTTGTGTTAAGTAATATATACTACTTACATTATAAATTTTTTCTTTAATATATATGGTATGGCTATACCATTCCTAGAGTAAGGAAAAAAAACTGTGTTTCAAGCTTAAGACGAATTTACACAAAATTTCTGCATCTTGTGTGATGTTGTCCCACTGAATTCACAGTGTTAGTTGTGCCTGAGGATCCTGGCTGATCTCGTTTACCCTTTTGATAATGATGCCAGGCACTTCCTAACATTACACTGCATCAAGAAAGGAGTCAATGGGAATTTCCTGATTTACACCAGCTGTGAATTCAAGCAAGAATTTAGCAGAAACATTACATGTTTCTAGTAGTGGAAAAAATAATCTCAGGATTGAAATCAATCTCTGCACTACTCAGGTAATCTGTTTGTATATAGAGTAATATGATATCCTGTTGCTCTTAAAGTTTTAAGAAATTAACAGGTGATTTCAAGAGCAAAGAGTCCCTTCTGTCCCTCTGAGAAAAGCCATGGGTTTTAGCTGGAATGTTCTCTCTAGAAATGTTTTTAGAATAATGGATTAAGTGATAAAAAATCCATAGGTGAATTCAAGTTATAGCTGAATTCATTGTAAGTCAGGTTATTTATACCAAGTTTAATATAGCCAAGTTTTCAAACACTGTTATTTTACCATATTTATTTAAAAATTAAAGAATGCCTTATGTTGCCTGCCAGCTGTATCACAGCCACATCAGTTATCGTGCAAGAGATCAGTCATTTAAATTCAGTTCATGACAAAGTGTAGGAAAAAGAAATATTCCCACAAATGCAAACATTATGAGAAGAGTGCTTTACATGTTGTAAGCCACAAAGTCAGCTGGCTTTTTTAACTGAGACATTCACTTCTCTCTCCATGTTTATAAATAGCATTATGAAGGGTGTTTTATATGCTCTAAACTACCCCAACAACATAATTTTAATATTCCATGATTCATATATTCATTTACACATGGTGAGAGAATATAATGCTAACATCCAGATTTGGAAGCCTCTAAACGCCCATATTGTCTTGATGGAAACAATTATGATGAAAGCAAAGCAACAGCAAAACTGACTTCTCAAACAGTGAGTGACACAAAAAGTCACTGAGCTCCACAGTGCACCGAAGCACAAACTTTCATTCCCTCCACTTGTTCAGGAAGGTCTTGTATGTAAAAAATGAACCCATACCTTAGTTTCTGTGACAGGTCAGTTGGGTTTCAGTGTAGTACTGCTGGGGAGTTACCTTTCAGGCTGATCAAGAGAGACATTAAAAAATACCAAGAGAGACTAAGGAGACACAATCCAATTAGTGAGGCAGGAGGTGATGTCAAAGGCAAGTTTCAATTACAGCAAGATTCTTAACTGTGATCATGTTAGCCTTGGATAAACACAGTCTGATACCAGACATGCAAATACACTCAGTCTAACATTAGACATGCTAATTTAAGCCTGTATTAAGGAGTCACTGTACCAAAGTTCCAGGCACACAATACCCACAGGAAGCGATCAGAGCTGTTTGCTGTGACTGAAGTGCTCGTGGTGATCACAGTGAAGCCAACACAGTTTTGGTCTGTTTCAACAGCTCCAAGGGGATCACACAAGGGATGACCCAGGAACCAACTGGCTCTTTTCTGCCTGGGAATGGTCCTTGTGAATAAATCAGGGGAGGTGTGGGCACAGGGCTGTGGTCTGTCTAGAAATAGCATAGAATCACAGAATGGTTTGGGTTGGATGGGACATTAAAGCTCATTAAGTTCCCATTCACCTCCCACGGGCAGGGACACCTTCCCCTACCCCAGGTTGCTCCAAGCCCTGTCCAACCTGGCCCTGAACACTTCCAGGGATGGGGCAGCCACAGCTTCTCTGGGCAACCTGTGCCAGGGCCTCCCCACCCTCACAGGGAAGAACTTCAGTCACATCAAGCACATGTGAAATTTGGACTAAGGGAATACAGAAACCTTTAAACACTGCCAACTATACTGGATCTACTGATATAAACTATGAATATCTATTTTTCTCATTGTTCCTTGAGGCTTATTTCTCTTCTATTTGACAAAATTTTAATCACCTGAGTAAATGACCATCAAATAAACACCTCCCTTTTGCTGATCTCTAAGAATTCCATTTCTGTTTCATAGGACTTGAACCTAGAAGACTGCAATTCTTGGTGCTTTCCAGAAGTAATTATCCCCCCCAAAGAATGGTTATTTGAAAAACACAGAGTTTAAGTGGTTTCTTTGGGAATCTGTGTATTTGAAAGGCAGGAAGAGTTACTTAGAGTAATAAGGTTCCTTTTATAAGTTATGCTGCTATTATTGCACAAAATTATATATAAATGTTGTGGTTTTAAGTAGCCAGAGTTTTTTATTAGCTGGGGGGAGGGGCTAGGAGAGAGGCTTCTTTAAGAAGCTGCTGGAGTTTTTCTCTGCTCTAAGCTAGCCCAAGGTCAACTAATGCCTCTGTGATAACATATTTAAGAAGGAGAAGAAAAAAAAACTAGGCAGAACATCATNAACTGGGGTGGGACTCTCTCTCTCTTCTGAGCAGCAGCAAAGAAAACCTCTGACTGTAACCCCCCCCACACACACACCTGCCTTCCCGAGCTGTTGGGGGAAGGTGAAGGATCTTAAAAGGGAGGGGTGGGGAGAGAAAGGTGTCTGTAACAACTATCAAACTGCTCACCCTTAAACTCTTAAGCTGTGATTTTAGTAGTAGTAGTAGTAGTAGTAGTAGTAATAGCAAATACGTAACATTCTAAGTTAGAGCCTGTTTTGCTTGTGTGAAGTAGTTAATAAATAGTTGCTTGTAATCCTTATCACAAAAGTTGAGGGGTTTTTTTCCCTTCACTGAGAAATTTTAGATCTATGTGTGGGCTCTCGGCTTTTAGCCAGAGTCAAACCATGACAATAAAACCAGTTGAAGGTCCAATGAACTTACATAACCAGCTTTGGTAAGCTGGTGTAGAAAAAGACATTTGTGAGATTGAAACACATAAGAAAAATTTTTGAGATCATTGAACTGTCATTTAGATCCTGTCTAAAATGTAGGACTTTTGCTGACACAGTTTTATTGGTTAGGAGGACAGAATCCTTGCCTAACCAACAAAGCTCAGTTGAATAATAACCTAAAATCAGCGTAATGATTGCATCAAAGTCACACTTTTGGCAGCTTAATTTATATCCTTTCAAGATCCTGTGTAGGAGGATGTTATTCTGCCATTTTAAGTTCCAACTCTCCAAAAAATACTCATGATAAATTTAATTGATGTATCCTTTCTCATTTATTGTTATGTTGATGCACAACAGTGAACCATCCTTCCAACAAAAAAACCCAAGCAAAAAACCCAAAACAACAAACAAACCAACCCCCCCCCCCCCAAACCCACAAACAAAAACCCAAAACACAAAACCAACAAACTCCTATACTGTTAATCTCCTTTATCTGAATGGTTACAATAAATTTGGTTGGCAATCATGGTCTAGAAGACGTAGGACCTGCTTTCCTGAGATGGAATCTTACAACATTAATAAAATTACCCTGTTTAGACTGAAGATTTTTGCCATTCAAATCAGGAAGCCAAGCTGAGAAACGGCAAATAACAGATTTTACCCCCAGCTTCTCTGCCAGTCTGACTGTAAATCCAGCTGTGATGATGCTACACAAGTGGTGAAACAGCTCCTCTGGTCTTATTAAATGGCCAAAAGAATATACATGGGCACTGAGTAAGCAAAAAAGAATTAATTCCAGGAATGTGGGAATGTTTCTATGGAAATCACAAGTGAAACAGCCAGAGATGCAACCAACAACAAAGTCTATGTGGTACAGAGGATCATTTAAATCAGAAGACTAAGCTGGAAGTTCCTACATCAGCAGAAATCCATTTCATGTCTAAGATCGACTTTCTTACATCGTTTTCTTCCAGTGCCAGCATTCTGTAAGGTTATAATTAAGTATGTTCTAGAAAAGTATAAATTTGGATGACATTACCTGTGATGCAAATCAAATTGTTAATCTGATCAGCAATGGACAAGACTGACCTTTGAATGGGTTGCCAATGTACCTTCAGCCATCACCTTCTCAAGAATGGATGCAGCTGCCTTTCCTAAGATTGCAGGAAAATATAGAGAAGTTATTTCTAAGTAATATCTTTAGTTCAATCAATATCGTTATGGGTTGGAGAGTTAGAATGGAGAAATGACTTTGTCTTGTGCTGTCAATAAATGATGCATATTTTGCTTCTGAAAACATACTCTTTTTAATAATAATAAAAAGAAATCTAACAGCACTGAGTTCTATTCTTTGTATTTGTCATATAATATCAAAAAAAGATACAAAAAAACTGTTCCTGGTTCCATTTGCTCTTTAAAAACCAGTCTAACACAAAGTCAGTCCTTTCTTCTTTAAATTACTTCCCTACATGAATGTGATCTCCTTAGAGAAGACAGAAAGGAGATTACTTTCCAGTTCTTATTAACAGAGGGTCTCTTGTTTCAGAGATGTCTCCATTTTACTATTTATATCTATTTCAGAGTTCTAAACAAATATCAGCATGTCACATAAATTAAGAAGATTAAATAGGGGCACTACTAAAAGAAGCAAGCCAGGCTTAACCCTGGTGTAAAGGAGGAATTAAGCACAATGACATCAAACAGGAACAGGAAGCTTGGAGAAGCAGTAGGTGATTACTGTCTCTTAATTTATGAGAAGGATTAGAGTGTAAACGCTCAAAGAGAGCACACAGAATAGAATAGGTGCTTATCACTGCAGAATAATTATGCAATATAAGACAAGGACATCCTCTGCCTACTCATCTTACTGCAAAGCACTCAGCTGTAGCCATAGAAAGCCTAAAAACTTCTGCAGCTTTAAAAACTTTTTCTCCATGACATAGTAATGAGAAATTCAGCCCTCCCAATAAATCACGTCAACCTGCCCCTTTTGTTCAACACTGAGTTCCCTTGTTCCCCTCTTTATTATTAACTTCAACTCCACAGGGCATTACCAGATTTAACATGAAGGACTTACACCCTGTACTCCATCAGCCACAGAGCTGACAAAGGTGCAATGAAAGCTGGGCCTGGCTGATGCCAGGCCTTGGTGATTTTCCTCTGTACAGTTAAACTAGTGATCTATGGGACCCGGCCTGACCTCTTTCCAACCTTTTGGTGTGGCCCCTCTGACATTTCTTGGTTTAAATACATAATATTCAGCTGGACTGTTTTCCTTCTCTCAAAATGATTAAAGTCTGAATGAGGGGAGAGCGATCATTTAAAGGCAGGGCATATCTGTGATATTTTGAGACACACCAGAACATTAGAAAATCACCAGGAATTTGAGATTATCATTACAAAGCCTTCTACAGTCAAGAATTTCAAAGGAACCCACCAGAAGACCTGTTGGAAGAAGCAGCCACAGCTCTATCACTGAGTAGACATATGTGCATCTTTTTTATTTAGTAAATACATATCCACCTTCGAGACACAAACTGTCCTTTCCAGAGGACCTGAACTAAACTTTCTGGTAACTGCTAGCACAAAGTTCTAAAGGCAGAAGGTACAACATCTTGATTTCTCTGTGGCTGCAGTTGGGTCCAAACTAAACTTTCTGAGAAAATTCAAAGTCACATAAATTCTTTGCCTCAATCAAAAATGATGATAGCTGCTTTACTTCTATTCTGGCAATGAGTTATATTATATTAAAAACACATTCTACCTATTAATTGCAAAATGACTTTTTTTGTTTCTTTTTTTTCTTTCTTTTGGATTTGTCCTTATTGAGGCTTCTGGGAGTACTTCAAGAAATGAAGAAAATTTGATTTTTCCATTTACTCATATCAGCCTTCAGTTTTCAAGAACACTTTCAGACCAGTAACCAAAATGTTCTGTTTGACCACATCAGATTCAAGCATTCTGATAAACTACTCCACATATCTTACCCTTGTCTCAGCATGCCTGGAACAGTATATGTAAGGATATCCTTAAAAGAGAGGAAAGTCATAGCAAGAGGGGGGAAAAAAAGAAAAAGAGAAGATAGAAGTGACATATGAGGAAAGAAAAATGCTACTAAAAAGAAATATATCTTTTCTTGGCACAAATAAGGGGCTTCTTTTTCATTGCCAAAGTCAAGTCAGATTACTTTTCAGAGTTATGCAAACCTCAAAGTTTTGCCTGGAGGAGATCCTGAAAGAGAATTTGAGGAAGGTTCATTCCAATTCCTGCTATTTGATCCACAAAGGAGAAATACTGCTGGCATTAGCTCAGCACACCCTGGGATGCTATTGGCCTGTCATCCTTGAAAGATGAGAAGTATTGCTGGTAGGGAAAAGGCAAATGGTCCCCATGCATGACTTCAGTGAGCCCCAGACACAAGTTATTACAGAACTGCCCTTCCACAAACAGGATTCAAAATCCAGTGTGAAGTTAGTTGGCAATTTTACATCAGTTCTGCTGTCATTTTCAGTACTGTTTTAGTATTCCAGCTCTGGTTACTGATCAGGATCCTTTCATGCATTTGATAAACATAACAAAACCAGCAGTTTCTGTGCAAAAAGACAGAAATGACCTTTTCTTTCGTAATTCCACATTCTAGTACCAGCATGACAGGCTTTTGAGTGCAATGGGATGTGTTTTGTTTGTTTGACATTCCAGTGCTTGACTGAGTGACACCAAGAAAGATGGAAAAGATGCTTTTGGCACTTGCATACTTGTATCATGCTACAACTTGCCAGTAGGAAAGGAACAAAACCTGAGCCTGCAGGGACATCCTGTAGTAATGGTCCATTAATCCAAGAAGAGTAATCACTTACCTGTCAGACTGAAAGAATTTAGAAAACATTTTAAATAGCTTCTCTGCTTGTCAGTAGCATAATGAGCACAAATCTGCCATTTTCTACAGTCTCCAAAACCAAGTTAAATCCACTGCACTTAGAGCACGAGAGCAGGCACTCCACTTTGAGGATTCTGTTAATACAACATTAATGCTCCTTAAGCACAGCAGCATTTCCCCAGAGCATGTCCCCTGAAACATTTTCTCCTCCCTGACAGAGCAGATCTTTGCTGTGTCACTGACAACAACTTGAGAACACTTCGAAGGGGCTAAAGAAACAAAGAAATTGTTTAATATTCTTATGTATTTTTCTTTATGATTTTAGAATCATTATTCTTTTTAGATTCGCCTTTGCTGGGGTGTAGAGCTCCACATTGCTCATAGTCACATCATCCCAGGAACAACAGCAGGACAAGAGTGAAGTCCTGTTACTGCTGGGATATTTAATTCACCTCTGCCAGCTGAGAGTAGTCCTTGGGCTGCAAATTCAGTATTAATTTACAGGACACAGAGCACAGCACTGCACACCTTCTTTGCAACATAGCAGAAGTGGGAAAGATACCTGAGAGAAGAAAAATTCTCTGACTCCTGCAGGACACTGAAAATATTTGAACAAATCACAAAAGATGACCTGAACCCATGTCCCAGAATGGCAGACAGACCTACACCCCTTCTTTTCTTTCTTACAATGGAATATCAATAATAGACCTTCATAATGCCATTTTCTCAAGTCAAAGAAAACTTCAAATGGTTAGATATTTGATGCTCATTTTTTAAAACCTATTACAATCTCAGGGTTTGTAAATGTCTCCTCAGTCTCAGATCATCTCTTTAGACTTTTTAATTTTGTTTTTTTTTAATACTATTCAAATATAGAGAGGATGGTGGGTTTGTTTATTTTTTCTGAAGAAACAGATGTAAAACAGTAGAAGCTCAGTGATGTGTGTTACAGTGTTCTGTGAAAAGCAAACTTGTAAAAATTGCATCCTGAGATAACTTATTAATTACCTTGCAATTATTTCTTCATCAAGTCTATCCAGTTCAGCACTGAAAGGATGAGTTTGCTCCTGCCTGTCACTGAGAGCTCAGTGAAGCCTGAGATTTTCTGGGTCATGCTCTCTGAAAAGATCTTATAAAAAGAATGTTGAAAAATCTCACCCAGAGCATGTGTGCCAGAACCCCAGTTACCTTCCACTTCTACAGGACTGAGAAAAGCCCCTCTAGAGTAGCAATAGGTTATTTAAAGACCAAAGTAAATAGATCTGAGTGTAAGATGATGCAGGAAACAGATCAAGATGTCTCTGATTGTACATGGGGAGATTTAGATTGGATATTGGGAAAATTTCTTCAGGTTGTCAAGCACTGGAACAGGCTGCCCAGGGCAGTGGTGCTGTGACCATCCCTGGAGGGATTTAAAAGACATGTAGATGTGACACTTAGGGATATGGTTTTGTGTTGGCCTTGGCAGTTGGACTCAATGATATTAGAAATATTTTCTAACCTAAAGAATTCTAAGAGTCTGTGATGGCGAAGGAAGTTTTTGACAAGAGTTCCAAGCTGGATTTAATCCATTAAGAGTCTTTCCACCAGGTTTGTTTAAGGCCTATGAAGATGCAGGTTACTTTCAGCCAACACAGGGCAGTGATGTGGTTTTGTATATCCCATAAACTGTTATTGTTGGGGAACACAACTACATAGTCTGCATGTAGACAAATATAACACAATACCACACCTATCCCAGTCTCTCTGCATTTTTTTCCCTTGGAATTACTCTCATACCAATCATGGCTATGTAGCCTCCAGTTTGCTTGGATCAGGGGCAGAGAGGGGCCAGTAAAATCTGACTCAAATGTATGTTAGATCCTGCAGCTATAGTCCAGGAAAAGCCTTCTGGCAAAACCAGCACACTATGTGGTCTGAGACCTCCACAGCTCTGAGCTGTAACACTGCCATGACTTCAGCCCACTGCTGGGATGGGTTTTATAGGGATGCAATGACATGAACTGGTATTGTATGTACTGTGGTATTTTCCTAAGTTGTTACAGATGTAGATGAATAAAGTCAACCCTTCTCATAGCACCGAACCCCCTTTGCGGGCACAGGGCTCCCTCAGTGAGATCCTATTTATTCTAATTTACTGCACTCTTGGCTGTGTTCATGAGGATCAGGACACCCAGGGAGAAGGGGCTGTTTTCCTTTAATTTCTCCTGGAGCTGCAGCAGAAGCTCCCCAGCCTCGCCAAGTGTGCTGTTCCTCATGGCAGCTCATCAGCTGGGAAGGTGTCAACCACGTTACAACCAAGAAGTAAGTTTATAAAGAAATGTAGAGGGAATAACAAATTAAAAGACCTAATCTGGAAGAAATGCATGTACTACTTCTGTTACTGAAACATTGGAGACAGGCCAAAAGACAGATGAAAGGATAGTATGACCTCTAGAAAATTCTGAATCATTTTTGAAGCTAGATCTGTTTAAAACTTCCAAAGGTGACCTGCCACTATTTTGACCCTAATCCAGAATGAAATGTACAAAAAAAATCTGAGACTAGAGGATTTAAAAAAAAAACATATCAAATAAAGACATACTAAGACTGAAAGACTGGAAGCTGAAGCTACAGAATTTCGAAGTGGAAAAAGGGTGATGCTTTTTACTTGGTAACTGTCAGTCACTGCAAGAACTTCTCATACGTGGTTTCCCCATCACTTAGAATTTTTAAATGAAAGTGGATGTCTTTCTAAAATATATCTAAAATAATACAGTCTGCCCTGTATTACATAGGAAGTCAAATATTCCCTTCTGGCCTTAATCTACAAATGGTTAAATACTTGTTATATAAAGTTACTTGTTCCTATAGGACAAGTTTCTCTCCTCCCCACTCAAGGTGATGACATTTTCAAGACACCAAATGAAACTATCAAAGACAAGGTGTGTTTGGCAAAAATATGCTATTAGATTGACATGTATGAATCACAGGGATGTTAGCAAGTAAATTTTGAGGCTGAGAACTTCAAACACACCAAGTAAACAGCCAGTGCTGTGTCACAGCCCTGGGTGCAAATGTGCCATCCTGGGCTGTTCTGAAGGGGACAGTCACTCCCTTTGGCCCTTTCTCTACCCTGTGCTCCCCCACTAATGATGGGGAGGCAATTTTCACTCACCCTTACAGTGACTGGTGTGCACCCATGCTCATTTTCACAAACAAAACATGTCCAATCAATAGGTGCATTTTTCCCCTGCCTTACATATATTTTTGCAACAGCTTTGCAGGGAAGTTGCAGGTGGGCTTTGGATTCCCACTGGGTCCCACTGCAGAGACTCCCATGCAACAAAGGCTTGCAGGTGTTTCCCATATCTTTGTGGTTGTTCCTTTTGAAATGCATCTTGCCTACTGCTTAAAAAAACATTGCTTGGCAAAGCAGGTTGTTTGCCTTAGCTTTAACTGCCCACCCACACCGAACCACAGTGTGTTTTATGTTGTTTAGAAAGGCCAAGGGTACAATGTGAGGCTTTGAACAGCCTCCCCTCCAGAGTGGGAGGCTCGGCAGGGAAAGGTGACCCAGGGATGTGGTAACATTTTTCACCTCGATTTCACTTTCCAGAAGCAGTGCTGTAATGGTTGGCACCGACTGCTTTGCCACCTGCTGTCTCCTCAGCATCCCAGCAGAAAACTGCACAAACCCCAGCTTGTCTTCAGGTAATTGCACTTGTAAAGTAGAAGCAGGTCACTTCAGCATTACACACGGTATTTTGTTAAGCACCTCCTGGTACCTGGAATTAAGACAAATGGAAGAAAATTTCCTAAAACACTTCTGTGATCACAGGCTGTGTAATTGACTTGAATTTGGTAAGGTTTCCTAGGCTATGAGTCCGTACTTCCTATAACCTTTTGGAAAAACTTTGATTTATTTTCATTATGCTTCCGTAATATTTACTGATATCCAGTGAAGCAATCAAAATAAAACAAGCAATCAAAGCAGGGCATAGGAAAACAGACCCAAAATACATCTAACCTAATGTAGAGGGAGGCTGTGCACAATTTTATTCTCAGTTCTTAACAAGTATAGACTTGCAAACTGTTCTGGAAATCAGAGGATTATATAGGACAGTACTAATCTACTATAATCTGTTGATTTTATTACAGAAGTAGCATAAGGTTAGGGTTTTTCTTCAAGATGTGGTTTAGCAGCCACTGGGAGTTATTTGGATGCTGCCTTCCAAAATCTATGCTTCTATTTTTCACTATCGTCATTCAATGGGCAGCCCTTGCCAAATTCAGCCAATTCTTTTAGAAGCAGTGCCCAAAACAGACAGGACCTCACTCACACCTAATTGCTTTAGGAAAATAAACATTTTACTTCATATTTCCAATGCTCTGCCTAACAACATGGTAGGTCCTCTGCTTCTCATGCGTGGAGAAAAATTAACGAGGACTTGAGTACCCACTCCCCCATCAGACACCCAGCTCCAAATAAGTGGGAAGAGCTACCTGGTGCCTTTGCCTAAACTAGACAACCAGTTTGCTATAGGATCCTGACTTTTAAAAGCTAATGGCTAGTGCAATAAATCCTATTTCTACTGTGAATTTTAAAAAGTTTTTTCACGGAAGTTCTGTACAGAAAACAGCACTGGTAACTTCAGAAATCTACCAGTGTGCTCCTGACCTTGAGCAATTCTCTCAGGTTTCCATAGTAAAGCAATCTGCACATTTTTTCCCATGTTGCCTGCTAAAAAAAAAAAAGAGGAAACTTCATATTTTTGGTACAATAGATTCCTTGAAGTGTACATCTTTGTAGCCAAATGCTCTGTAGAGCACATTCCTGCTATTCTGTGCAAAAATGATATGTCATTCACTTCCAATTGGGTTAATTCTAAGCAGCAGTGAGACCTAAGAAAGATGAATTTTAGTGTATTGATGTGTTATGCACAGGAGTCCTAAATTCCCCAAGTCTTTTATGATTTCCAGTATTGTAGTGGTGATAATAGAAGTTTCAGAAGAGTTGCATATGAGCAACTCAAAGCAGATAAAATTCTTCCAGTCATGCTGAATTGGTTAAGGCAGCTACCACAGACTGGTGAGCCTAGTCCATATTCCTGAAATTAGCCTACTAACTAAATATATTTACTTAATAACATTACATACCTGAGAGCTAAACCTTCTTATGTATTTTAGTATTTTGTGTCTCCTCAGATAATACCCCATGAAATTTAAGTCCAAAAAAATAGGATATATGGTGATAGATGAATGAATGACACTCTATTTTCCAATCTCTTTTGTTCGTATTTCCCCCTTAGATACCTTGATCTTCATCCACAGGTACCCAAGCAGTTTTCATCTTTTTCTTTTTTTTTTTTTCTTTAATCTCATGCATGGTAGGTGCTTTAATGATAAAATACACTGTCCCGGTCCCTTATTTAGAAGTCTTTAAAACGTATTTTTACCCACAAAGCACAGATTAACTGCATTAGAAATAATTGCCTTTAAACAAATCCAGCACGTTCTCTTTCCTTAACAAAGTTCTGTATCTCTGTTAACAAAATTTTGGATGGGCAGGGAGAAATAATGCACTGCATAAAATGTTGAGATACAAACCCCCACATTTAATGCCTCATTTCTGACAATGGGGCTGCAGCAAACGTTGTGTGGGGCTGTGTGGGAGCCTCTTCCAGCAAAAGAAAGGTGCTGTTCATAACCAAGGCCTCCTGACCTGGTGATGAACCACTCTCTCCACTTCTTAAGAGACTTCTATGAGTTAAAAACCACACTAGAGTGCTTGTTTGGGTGGTTTTCTGAGGAGGGGAACAGAGAATCTCATTAACCTAGAAAGATTCTAAGAAAGGATCCTGTGGTTAAAGTAACCAGAACAGCTTTCAGATGCCTGTGCAGTGAATTTATGAACAATTCTGGTCAACCAAGATGCACTAAAAAAGTGGAATGGCTCTTTCTACAGCATGAAAGCAAATATAGTGCTGAAGAGATCTAGATGAACAGAGAGACACACGGAACAATATAACCCAGGTGTTACCTCAGTCATCTCCAGTGTTTCAAAATCTCATTTAGAAATCTGTAACTGGAAAAAAAAGCAGATGACAAAGAAACCAAAGAACTATCAGTGGGAAGCCTCACCCAGGTGAAAACTAATCTAATGAGAGAAGATGGAAGTGCCTTCACTCCAAAGCCTGAGAATTTGAATTTCCTGCTTTAACACCCACAGGTCTCACTGGTGAAACAACAAATAAAAGAAATAGCTATATAAAAAAAGATATAGAGCTACTGGATGGCTCACAATTTGACACCTATGTTCAAACTTTGGTAAAAACTATATTGCTTAAATGATGCAGAAATTGTATTCTCTAATGTTACGGGGATCAGCCCAGCTGAAACTTCATGTTCAGGTTTGAGAAACTGTGAATATACTTATATAGATATAAAGAACAACAAAAATGAATTTTGAGTTCATGTGTACCACAACTAAAGAGTAACATTTTTTGGAGGTTATTAGCTTGAAATAAATTTATTCCATATAATTTCACTTCAGACAACTTTGTTCTTTTTTTAATTTGGTTTAAATTTCACTGAAGTCTTTGGTATAGACTGCAAATTTGGCTCCCAAATGCTAAAGTCATAAGTGAAATACTTTCAAAATAATTTTTTGAAACAGCTGGGACAGAAAAAGGTGACCTGTAATCAGATACTACAAAACCAAACAGAATTGTTTTCACAGGTAGCATCATCTCCCTTTTCCCAAAGAGTTCTAAATTCATTCTCACTACAGCATTACTGCCTGGTCACTCAACAATGCCAGCTTTGGAAACCAAATAATTAATAAACCAAAATCCACTGGTCTTTCAAAGCCCTTTAACTTTATGAAGAACACATTTCACATCAAGTCCTCTGCAGAATGCTGTTACACTTATGTTGCATTGGAACGAGAGCAACACTGCATTTTTCCCCATTTCTCAGCTTTAGGAAAATACTGTCTGGATCTGCAGCCTCTCACCCTCCCACGAGCTCTGGCCTCCTCAGCAAATTCTTGCTGCTCTCTTGTCTTCAGGGAAAGCCTCAGATGTACAGGCTTATCTTAGTGATTTAAACACAGCTACCTAAGGATGTGATGGATTTCCTTCATTTGCAGTCTTCCAGTCAAGACTAGATGGATATCTCAGTGACATGTTGTAGCTCAAACAGAGAGAGAGGTGCCTGATGCAGAAATTACAGGGTCAGACTCAAAGGCCTGTGTTATGTGGGAGGTCAGGCAAGGTGAGCTTGTACTTCAAACCAGTGCATCTGCACTATAAATTTCAAAGATGTCTGTAGAAGTATGACATGCACAAGGAATTTAATGGAAAGCATTTACCTTCTTTTTGTCTGAGCTGCAACCCAAGGCTTTGCCTTTCCACCACGTCATTTTGAAAGGAAATTAATTTCCCTGCTCACTAGTTTTACTGAAATTATTTAAAGTAATTTCTCAGCCACCACTTACTTAAGCATAAAAACTTTCTTAACCCCAAAGCTCTCTCATTTCAACACTTCCCTCCAACAAGAGTTCTACCTGAAACAAAAATAATTTCTCTCTCTACCTTTCAACTCAGAAGTCCCTATTCACCTCTCAATGTAACCCTAGGGAAGAGGATTTTCCTCTCTTTTTGATTCATTTTATGTATTTACTCACTTACCTGTTTTCACCTAGTTTTAACTTAGTTCCTGATCTTGGAAGGACTTGGTTCACAGGACAGTCAGGGTATCACTAACAGCAAGGAGGGTCTACCTCTGGGGAAGCTCCTTGAAGGGTAGGTCTGCATTTGGGAAATCTTCCAAGCAAGGATAGAGTGGATACACACATGGATTACAATGGTGTTACAGAGCATCTGCCTGCCCAGGACCACTTGCTGCTACAGGAATATAAAATTTAAAACTCGTGATGTTCACTGCATGGCTGTGGGGCACAAGTTGTCAGTAACCACCAGATTCCTGTGACTTTAGTACTCTGAGAAGTAACTCTACTCAGCAGAGTACTCAGTAATTTTCTGGCTTTTTCTGTCCCTTTGAGGGAGGGGGGTGAAAGAAGAGAAAGGGCCAACGGACAGTGGGACCTCTCCATCAAGACTAGACATATTCAAAGGTGAATTGACTTGGCTGTCCCTGTCCTGTCTCCCTGGAGCCAAAGGTTGCCTTGGTCATTACTTTCCTCACTTAAAATTGATTTTTGCTCTACAGCTGAGACAGCTCAGGGGAAACACTGACACTGTCCTGTTAACACATGAGTTTCTCAGGTCCCAACATCTTCTGAAGATCAGGCAAGGACAGCATGTGCCACACTGAACTTCTGCACAGGACTCTGCAAAGGAAGAGTAACTACAGATCTCTGTGGGATCATTTCTGGAACTTGGGGGAGCTCAGAAAGAGAAGTCTCCTGCTTTGTAACAAAACAAACCAGGGAAGTCCCAGGTTATTGTGATAGGGAAGCAGATGAAATATAGTAAAAGAACTGAGACTTGCAGTATTGAGAAAAGAGCTCATTCCAAATTCAGCGCTGGGGGGACTGAAGTCATGTAACTCTAAACAGAATTGGGATCTTGTTGGATACCTGCAAAAATAGAACTGTAACACAGATTTGGAGAGTGAAGCTACAAGCTGACTGAGCCTCAGTGGGGGTAACAGCACATGCCCAGATTTCTGAGCACCAGGCCTTTATGAGCTGAGCACTTTAATGAGCATGTTTTCTTTAATATTTATTTTCACAGAGTCAAACTGATCTCATGTTCCAAGAATGAGACCCTGGCATGGAAGTGGCATATCTGCTAGTTAATGTCAATAGTTGATGTGCAATTAGAGAGCAAACAGGATTTCATATTGTGGGAAAAGCCTAGTTACTATTTGCTTTATTTCTATTTTCTTTGTGTCAGATACATTAAGAGTCTTGTAAAATAGTAAAAGAATTTGATTCTTACTTGAAAAAAATTAAAAAACCCTCCCACATCCTAATTCTACAAGTTCAAGCAAAATGTTATGATATCTAACTAGTAATGAATAGCTTGAAATGTCCTTTGCAGAAAATATCATACCAAAAGACCCTAGTGATTTGCACAGTACTAAACTGTTAAGGAGGGAAAGAACACACTTAACTGTGAATGAACTACCCTGCAGCAGAATGAAAATCCTCCCTGACTTAAAAATAGGCAAGGCCAGATTAAGTTGTCACACTGAGTGGGTACAGCAAGCAGTCTAAATCTCACCAGCCACAGAAACTATGCCCTGTGTGAACAACACATGGATGATCACAGATCACATTTCAAACCACGATGTCCCAAGTTTGGGAAGAATTGGGCTATTGGGACTCCCACTGCTGTGGGGTGGTGGAGCTCAGAACCACCAGGATTTAGCCTTGGGGTCACAAATACAGTAATTAAGGACAACCACCACTGGCACAGCATTTCTGTACATCTTAGAGCTGAAACACCTGTGACATATCCCACCCTGGCAGGGAAATGGAGCTGGTGATCTAACAGCCTTTTCCACCTCTGACTTCTGGGGTTTTATGAATAGTCAGTCACACCTCAGGGTGATATCTCTATAAAACCCCAGCCATGGAAGAAAGCTGGCAGAACCCTTTGGCTGTGCAGCTCTGGGGTTTATGGTGAACTGTGTCTGAGAGACTGAAAGAAGGTAGAAGACTTTTAAAGGTCAGAGTCGACGGTTGCTTTCAAGTATGTGCAAAGTCACAAAATCCAGTCATATAGAGAGAAAACTCACTTGCAGTTTGGGCTGTAGGACAGATGCAACTGAAAAAAACACCCTCTAAACACCACCTGTATGGAGGAGAGACAGACACAAAGGTGTGCAAAAGGTTGGCAAGGATTTCTCTGTGTTGCAGGAGGTCCTAGAGCAAAGAAAGGGAGCTAAGACAGACTCTGCACCCACTGCTGGCTCTCAGCTCATGGCAAGTGATTGAACATGGGTTATCCATGTCATCTACCTGGCCACTATGGTCCTGACACAGGGGAGCACTCACTCTTTAGTGCATTTTTCTGCATGAGAAACCTTCTTTATCTCAAGCACAGTAAGTTTAATAAAACAATCTAAATATGTATGAAACAGAAAGGCAGAACTCATTTAAATTCCCCTCCAAAAACCTGTAACGGGAAAAGAAAATGCTGGTAATCAGGTCTTCAAATCATACACCAGTACCCTAAACCCGTGACTGCTCTTCATCTCACATATAATCATCAAACAGATTTGGTATCTTGTATTTATGCACATGGTATCAGTATTTGCCCTGCAATTGGAAGTGGTTGTTCTATAGCATGTTTTGAATCATGGCATAGACAAGGGTCACCCAAAATGCAGAGCTGGAAAGCAGAGCTGTTGAGCCATCAGAGATACCTTAAATGAGATTTCAGTCCAGGTCTCTCTCCACCAGGTTCTATTGTTGGGAAAATATATTCAGAGCTGACATGGCTTTCCCAGGTGTTTTCTACAGGGACAGAGTGTGGAGTGTGCAGTTAATCATGAGTGCAGTCAAGTGTCCTGAGGTCTTTGGGTGAAAGCTGTTGCAGACATTGAAAAAGTGTTTAATAATCAGAGCCCCATGTCCTGAGCACAGGCTGGGTTCACAAGAGTTCACACACCTCTGAAGAGGTTTGGGCCAAAATGTAAGTGAAGCTGCAACTTCAGATGGCAGCAGGGACTGCACATTGCTGGGAATACCTCCCAGGAAAAATCATGGCAAGTATGTCCAAAATGCCCTTTGAGTGACACACACAAAGCACTTGAGACACAAACAGATCTGAGAAGGTGCCCAGAGTGACATCCCATCAGGTCACCATTGAGGGATCTCTATCCAGGGGCACTCAGCTCGAGCTTGTCATTCTGTTTGAGGGGGATGTGCCTCCAGAATTTCAGGATCATGACTGCATCACTAGGTGCATGCTGAGTGCTGCTGCTGTTAAAAGCTACAGGAACAAAGTTACTGTGTGCAGTTGCTTACAGTGGACAGAAAAAGATTTTTAGCACAACTAACTCACTTTTAAATAAGTTATTTGGGAGTACATATAACAACAATTCTCATGAGAAATCGGCTTAGGGCCTTTCAAAACTCTGGAAATGCATTCTCAAGTCAAAATGCCTTTTCTCCCTCATTTGCAATATGCTCTCCTAGAGGGAAACTGGGCATATGAAGGCATTTTTGCACTGGAGAAGGAGTGAGTATGAAGAGTTTGCCTCTCTCTTTTATATTGAGAAGGGAACATATTCAGCAGGTTATTCTCACAAATACAGACTAGGTTTGGGTTGGAAGGGACATTAAAGGTCATCCAGTTCCACTCCCTGCCATGGGCAGGGACCCCTTCCACTATCCCAGGTTGACTCCAAGCCCCATCTAATCTGGCCTGGAACACTTCCAGGGATGGAGCATCCACAACTTCTCTGGGCAACCTGTGCCAGGGCCTCGTCACCCTCAGAGAGATGAATTTCTTCCTAATATCTAATCCAAACTTACTCTCTTTCAGTCCACACATTCATTTCAGTCATGGTTTGCACCCTGCTGTCTCCTGCAGGGTGGAGGCTCCCTGCTTCCCTCCTCATCCTCCCGTTTTAAAAGCTTCTGAGTGTTACTTGCATGTATTTTTTTGAAGTATTTCATATTCTCTTGCCCACCAGCTGCACACAGGTTTTGTATCACTTTAGACAATGCAGCAAACTCCTTCACACAACACTGAGCCAAGCCATGGCACTGGGTTTGTTGGGTTTTTTTCTACCATAAACCTATTAAGTATTAGGAGAAGTTAATCATTAGCCAGCTAGTTGTACATTAAGACAGACTCCCTTCTTTGTCTCTCAGCGTTATTAAATGCCTTCTTCTTTGAAATGCCACATAAAAGTGATAGATGCCCTTTCTTTAAAAGCCAGGCATCGAGTCAAGCTATGTTTTATATTAGTTCAGCGACAAAGAGCTCTCCTTGTTTAAATATAGAAGCACAAAGTAGATAAGGTTAAGTAATCTGGCTGCTGTGCAAGTGCCAGGTCTGTGCTCAGCTCTGATAAGCAGCTGGAGGGACAGGGGAGTGTTCCCTGTGCACGATCCCACTGGATGAGTTACGGTGTGGAGACAGAGGACGGGGAGAAAACAAATTAATCCAAGGCCAAAGATGCAAATGGTCAAATATATTTGTGATAACGCCATGGAGGCATTTCCTAAGGATATTGAAATGGATTTTGATAGTTTAGTGTGGAAGCTCCTTCCAAAAACAGCTTCAGAAACAGCAAACTGCACCTGTGTAGAGTGAAAAGAGGGATGTGTGTGTGTGCCTGAGTGTTTGGGGTTTATCCTTCTCATTGGGTTTATCCTTCCAGTTAACATTTGTGTTCAAAAAGCTTTAGGACTACTTCCAGAAGTAATGCCATCTCCTCAAAACACATACATACAGACCCCCTAAACAAGAAATGAATGAACAGGGAGGCAGGAAAGCAGGGCTGAGTGAGAGAGCAGCAAATCTCCTTCCCAAATCACCAGGAAAAAGGTTTCTCTCCACAGGAATGCTACACTATATTTTTGCCTACCAGCTTTTACAAGGCAAAATTGTTGCTCAGGAGAATAAATGCCTGCTTTGTGTGGCCCCCATGGAACCAAGAGGCAGTCAAGTCTGGGCTCAGCTAATGTAAAATCTATATTTACATGTCAAAATCCCCCCTTATTTAGGTCCTTGATTTACAATCCCTAGTTTTCATAAAAGTCAGTCATTCCTAGTGAAAGAATGCAGAGTAGATTTATGGGATCCACATTATGCCTTAAATCTTAATAGCATTTTTAAAGCATTTTTATGACTCATCCTAAGTAATGTTTTCCCTCTTTTTTTTTAAGACCTTATTATGTAAATCCAAATACAAATCTTTACCCTAAAACCAAGATAATTTTAACCAACCATGCTGACATCAACTCTCCTGCAACACCAAACGTCATCAGCAATGTCCTTATAAGCCCCTGTTTTCAAGTATTCATTGAATGTAAAATGTGCTTTGCACTAAGATCTCCATGGGCATGAGGAAAGAATGTGTTTTCACCATCACAATCAAAATAAAATAATCTCTGGAGGCTTCTGTGAGGAAGATGAAGGTAAAGGGTCTGATCTTGTGCCTTCTCCCCCACACCAGCCTCCTGTTTGCTTTGATAAGTCTGTCAGCTCAGGTTCAGTCCAGTTTAGAGAAGAAATATCCCAAGTATATTAATCACATGTATAGATAAAAAAAAAAGCTGGCTGTGCACAGGTGTTTGCATTCATGCATGGACCCAGCACTGTGACTCTTAACCAGCTCTCTCAGAAATCACTGGCCTTTCGATAGAAATTTAAATACTATTAATGAAGTAAATAGTTCAGTGAGGTGTCCTAATTTGTAAAGAATGAGTTTCTTTAACATTATTTTAGGAAGCCAAGCACCAAGTAAGTTGAGTCAATATACTATTAGACATATAAATATATATACTATCCTCACTAGTGAGACCTTTCAGTGGCACTGCAGCAAGCACAACATTTCAGAGCTACATCTGCAGAAATAAGGTCCTTAGTTAACACTGGATTGCAGAGCACAGAGATCTCCATATTGTATCTAAACCCTTGGTGCCCAAACCAACTAAATCACAACGGTTGCATCTTTTGGAAGAGTCCCAGGAGAGCAAGTCCACAGGAGACCACAAAGATGCTCTGAAGGCTGGAGAACCTCTGCTATGAAGATAGGCTGGAAGAGCTGGGAGTGTTTGACCCGGAGAAAAGAAGGCTCTGGGAAGACCTTAGAGCCTCTTCCAGTGCCTAAAGGGGCTCCAAGAGAGGTGGAGAGTGACTTTGGATAATGGCATGGACAAGGGGGAATGGCTTGAAACTGAAAGAGGGTAGGTTCAGGCTAGATCTAAGGAAGAAATTCTTTTCTATGAGAGTCATGAAGTGCTGGCACAGGTTGGCCAGAGAAATTGTGGCTGCCCCATCCCTGGAAGTGTTCAAGGCCAGGTTGGACAGGGCTTGGAGCAGCCTGTTCTAGTGGAAGGTGTCCCTGCCCATGGCAGGGAGGTTGGAATGAGATGGTCTTTAAGGTCCCTTCCAGCCCAAACCACCCTGTGATTCTACAACTTCACTTGAGAGAAACAACACTGGTGGGGACCCAACAAGTATCCCCAAAGACCCCTTGGCCATGAGCCTGATTTATCTCCCCCTTTCCCTTCAGCTGAACGAGGCTCATGTTCCTGGCTGCACAATAATTCACTTTCAACAAGCGAGATGGATGATACCTTAGCACAGAAAAGTCAAGAGTCTGGAGTGACCTGCATGATTTTGGGAGAACTGTGGAGGTAAGAAAGACCAGTTCACCCACCTCTCAGCTGGGGCAGTAGTCATGAGTCAGCCGTGGAAAAGGTGAGCACTAGAGACACTGTCCAGAGCTTTAGAAGACACAGTGCCATCCTGGGAGGAGGCAAGACATGGAGGCGGCCTGGACAGGCTGGGGAGTTAATTTTTAAAACCTGGGCAAGGCACAATAGACAGAAACATGCTATCCAACCCCTTTCTTGGTATAGGTATCTAATTTCCAGTGACATGCCATTTTAAGTATGTAAACTTCCCCCTAGATTTTGCCTTCATGAGTATTCAAAATGACTTTTTGGAAATACAGTCATAAACATATCAGAACACACTTCGTGGCTCAGACTAAACTTCAGTATTTTTATTTTACGTTTTATCTTGAGATCTTAGCCTTCTCTTTATGACGAAAGAAATTGAAAAAGTTTCGGATTTGTTTTGATTTTCTTTTAAAGAATATGTTCTAAACTATGGTTACTTAACCTGAAAATATTCGAAGAAAGTGGAAAATATCTGTTATACACTGGGTTATTACAAGCTAGAGTAAGTATACATCAAATAGTACCAACAGAGAAAGAAAAATAAGCTGGGAACAGCAAACATTTCCAGTAAAGTATAAATATACTTCAGGATATCTTGAATAAAATTTCAAAGTACTCAAAATATTCTCTCACTAAATCAGGTATTTACTCTGGATCCAGTCTTGCAACCTTCAGTCATAGGAGAGGTCTCATCCATAGTAACTGAATGGTAAATACTCTCAGTTAAGTACACATTTTTAGCTTAAATGCTTAAAAATTAAAATTTTCCATTTACAATAGCATTTCATATGAAAACATGTTTTAAAACATCAGTCTTTATTTTAAGCTGGTCAAATTTACAGATAAAAATTAGTCATAAATCCAGTTATTACCTTGGTAAATATTTAGATTTTTCAATAATATGTCTTAAAGTATCCCCCCAAAAATATTTTTTGTATAACAAAATTAAAATCAGTATAAACTATGCATAGAAAAGAGCATCAAAATAAACCATCACATTGCAATACTTTATATTAAGAATATCTTCTCAAATAGTTTATTAAATAGCCATAGAATCTAATGACTGGTAGGTATTTAAAAAAAAATATTATTTTTGATACATACATGCTACTTCTAAAGCCCCCAAAGATGTCAGTATCAACAAGTAAATAAACCCAAAATTCCCACCTCCTACATTCCCACGGACAAGTAAACACTGATATTTGTATACAATCTGTTACGTTAAGAAAAGCATAAATAAAGAAAAAAAAAGAAAACCCTGAGGGACTTATCAACACAGCTGAAATTGCTTCCAGATATCCAGAATTAGTAACACATACACACATACTTTAACGGGTACCAACATGAGATGTGCTTATCCAATATTCAGAGTTCTTGGCTTTGGTCAGCCAAATGGTTAAACACATGCCTAAACTGCAGTGTGGGAGGAGTCATCCTGGAACATCCCATAATGAGTGCCAAACACTTGAGCTCTACAGACTGCTACTCCAGACCACAGTTTTGCTGCTCTTCAGCTATTTTCAATGTTCAGGGTTGACACTTTCATGCAGTTTCTGTCCTTTGCCGCATCTTTGCAGAGTGGAAGACGAAACAAAGGAAACTTCTCTGCTGTGCCCTGTGCAGGGCAGGCAGTGAGGTCCAGGACCCAGCCTGAAAACACAGCTGGCAGCTCAAGGAAAGCCCAGACTTAAAGCCTCTGACACCCTGATCAGCTGTTCTGAGGTGGTGAAGGCACCTGAAACTCCACTGAAAGCTCTTTGAGTCTAGACAGGGACTAGACTGCAAAAGCTCCATCTGGCACTATGAGCCAGCTCTCTTTCCCTGCCCTACCTGGTGGACTCCATCTAACAGGCAGTAACACTCCCAGGTAAGACCCCACGTGAAATACTGCAAAGAAAACCACCAGCAATAATTCCTGTCTGCTGTCTTCCTTCAAGGATCCAATCAGGAGAATCCTACTCGTTTTACCTCCCTGAGATATCTTACATTCATTGGAATAGCTCCCTCAGCACAGATTGGCTAAATACTCTTCCAAACAGAGCGGGTTAGTGACAAAGGTTTGCCCCCAAAAAGCCAAATCATAAGTTCTTGTCTCTTCAAAGAAAGAGAATTGTCTCAAAGACCATTACTGGTCTCATTGTCCCCTGGTTTCAAACATCTAGAGTCAAGTGGATGAACATGCTGACCTTTCCCTCATAAGGTCAGTGGAACAGGTTGTCCCAAAAGTCTCCATTCTTTGAGGTTTCCAAGACCAGAAGACAGGAAACCCTGCACAACCTGGTGTGATCCCAGAGCTGACCCTCTCAGAGCACAAGGTTGGACCTACAGTTCTCCTGAGGTCCCTTCCAGCCTGAATTACCCTGGAATGCTAAGAAATAATTCTCCCTCCCTCCCCTGTACTCCTTCTGCCCCCAAAATCAAGCTTTCTCTAGGAATATTTTCATTTGGGCTTTAATATTTTCCTTGGAAATTCTGCTGACACTAAATTAAAAATTCTGTTTAAGAGAGAATGACCTCTTTAGGAATACTGTCAGCTATCTCACACATTCACTGTTATTTCACTACTGTCAAAGCCACAAATGTTTTCCCCCCAAAGTGAGAGCTACCAGCTGCAGCTTCCCAATGACCATTGTAATGAAACACTTGATTTTCAAATGTGTCATTTTATAGAAGCAGGAAATGTTTTTCACCTTCTGAACTTTCCAATAGCTCAGGAGCATACTTTTTTCCCTCTTAACAAAAGCTTTTAATAGTTCAGACATGTGATCTGTGTGGAGGAGTTTATGGCTGAACACATTGGAATACCTGGATGCCAATTGAAACTCAAAAGGCAATGTCTCTTAAGATAAAGTAGAGAATGTAATTTATACAGGCAGTGAAAATATATTTTGCAGACATAAAACATGAGTGTAAGAGACCATGAGATGCCTTCTGCCCTTGGACAATCAATCTGTGCTGTTCTAGGCATATGTGTACCTTGGTTTCCCTAAATATAAAATTTCTCTGGTATAGATTCAAAAAATCTATAGCAATTTTTTATTCAAGATGTTAAACGACAAGGACATTATAACATGCTCTGGTGGTTTTGACTCTTATAATTTGATGTCTTGTTTTTCTGTAGTGTGTACATTATCCAACTGGAGCTTGGACACCAAGTGACCTTTTCCTAAATAGATGTACTTACATGCCACTTCACTGGCCCACAGATGTAAGGAAACCTATTCTCTGACAGCTTGGGAGTTGTTCATTTAAGTATTGAATCTCTTGACCACTAAGAGCTGAACATTCATTTAGCAGGAGATAATTAGCATTGACAAGCAGGGACAAGTAATCAGCCACAGACACAAAAATGCACATAACTTGTTGAAGCACGAGTTACTGTTGCTCTAGGACTACATTAGCTCACACATTCCTCTCTTGAAAACTTCTTTTTAATAAGTATACACTGTGTATGCCTTCAAGCTAGCACTCCCTTTTTGCCTTCATCCAACTTGGAGTGGGAATAAACCACTTCAGAGAAAACCTTTTTGGAAATGACAACAGTAGTATTGGCTAATGCCTTGTGTTCCCTTTCTTAACTTGCTGGCCCAATGCTGGCTCAAAGTCTGGTGATCTGGTAACCTTATTGCATGATCATAACCAGACATTGCAAAGGTCTTTTGTGAGATACTGACTCAGCAAAGATGTAGCAAGGATTGAGCCTGAGTCACCATCACCAGCTCCTGAGAGGAAACAGGAGTGGGGAGAGAGAGGTCAGGGAGAAATTTTGAATTGAGAGTGACAAGACAACAGGAATTCATTCTGCAATAGCTTGGAAAAACAACAGGTTATCTGTGGATTTTTTTCCCCCCAAATGCAATTGGAAAACAAATATTGTCAGAGATTTAACATCTTGGTGGCTGATACTCACTGGTGGTCGGGTGCTCACAGGTGAGTGTGGCCTCCAGGCTGCTGACTTTGATGTCCTCATGGACCAAGTTCCATCCTAGACATGACAATCATAGCCAAAACATCTGGGTTTGGAACCAGATGCTGAAGGAAGCCTACAGGAAAGATGGAGAGGAACTTTTTACAAGAGCATGTAGTGACAGGGCAAGGGGGAACGGCTTTGAACTGGAAGAGAGTAGGTTTAGATTAGATGTTAGGAGAAACTTCTTCCCTGTGAGGGTGGGGAGGCCCTGGCACAGGTTGCCCAGAGAAGCTGTGGCTGCCCCATCCCTGGAAGTGTCCAAGGCCAGGTTCGATGGGGCTTGGAGCAACCTGGGATAGTGGAAGGTGTCCCTGCCCATGGCAGGGGGGTGGAACAAGATGAGCTTTAAGATCTCTTCCAACCCAGGCCATTCTATGATTCTATGAAAATCCCAGTCCCAAAAAATTCCATTTTTCTAGTGAAAATGTAACCTTTTATTCAGCTTTTACTGTCCAAGACCAGCCCTGGGTGAGGTTTGGCTACAGGAAAGACACTCCCTTATCTAGGACACAGCATCAAACAAACACCTGTGAACAGAAGTCAGGCTCATGGACTCATCAGAAGTTATGGGTACTTTCCAGGGCAGAATTTAAGAGGCAATAACTTGTTTTCAGAAGACATTAAATAAATTTGTAGGACTTCAGCAAACTGAAAAGTCATCTTTTGGTCAAACAAACCAGTACAAAACTCCTGGTGTGCTGTGTGCCAGAAGCAATCTGAATTTTATGCAACTTCTGTCCTACCTAAAATTAGAAAATGAAGTATAAAACAACATTGTAAATCAAACACCTGCAGATGGCAAATATTGTTCCTCAATATTGCAGCTACAATAAATGGGAAACCAGGAGAGATTACTTCTGTTTCCTTGTGTGACAGGGAAGGGTGGCATACAACAAAGTTTCATTCACTTTCACCACCTCCCTGGGCAGCCAGTTCCAATGCCTGACCACTCTTCCAGTGAACAAATTTTTTCTAATATCCAATCTAAACCTCCTCTGATGCAACCTGAGACCATTTCTTCTAAGTAATCTTTTTGTGTCCATTTATTCTATGACATAGCTGTATATCTGAATAGATTTACAAGGAAAAAATTTAGTGTGGCTTTTTTTTTCCCAATTTTTGTTATTTTTAATTCTCATTTGTTATCTTTTTATTTAAAAAAAGAAACTAAAATGCATGAACAGATTCTCTAAATTAGGCCTGAGTCTGCAGAAGGATCAAAGTCACGACCTTAAGTAGCTCATGGTTTGGTTTTGTTTAGAGGATTTTAAATTTGGGCTCATAATGCTACCAGAGGAAAATTCTAAGCAGCAACATGCCCCAATAAACTCAATTCTATAAAGATAATTCCTGACAATTGTAATATGTTCTACTCCCAATATTTTTTATGAACACAATTTCACATACAGCAGAAAAAAATCAGAACTTAATGGAGGAAACCAGATCTGGTTTAGAACAAGGTGTTTTACTGAATGCAATCTTTGTATTTCATCAATAGTAAAATCAGTATCACTAACCTGTTGTGCATTTGTGTACCCCTGAATTAGTGATGATGGACACAGTTTGACTACCTGTATTCAAACAAAAACCTTAAGGGCTTGAGAGAGATAGTTGATCTCTGAACAGCAAATTTCGACAGTATTCAGAGTGATTCTAAATCATATACACTAAAATACTCCCCAGGCCCCACTGAAACCCATCTACCTGAAAGTTTTTACTGGAAAATTGTTTTGCTACTTTTACACCACAGAAAATGTCAGTGAACTCTGTGTATTTTTTTAACCAAATCTGAGCCAGACAACACTGGAAAAATCAGGATGAGAACAGTTTTATGGGTACAAGCTTTCCAACTACTTAATTTGCCTTGTCCTAAGACGATCCCTCATGCTTATTTTTAGTGAAATCCTGTTTTTCAGGAAACCAACCTACTTTATGTCTGTTTGAAAGAGCCTGACCAGTCTTCCCAGCAGACATCTCCTGCTTTGGAAAGCTCATCCAAGCTCCTCCTGGTACTTGGGTCACAGGAACATTTCTCTGCTACTAACAGGTCGTATATTTGGAGACTGTTGACATTCTTATTATTTTATTATGTTATAGCCTGTTATGAAACCTTAATTTCTTCACAGTCAGATGTTTTAGGCAGCATTAGGAGGAGGTTTTAGGCAACCTGTGTGTGAATCAGTGGTAGCAAACACATCATGTTCACAAGAGATGCCATTGAAGGAAGCAGTAAAGGTTCAGGAAATAAAACCACTGCAGACTTTTCTCATCCTGATATTGCAATAACAGCAACTGAATACACAATAAAATACATGCTAGGGTTTTCCATCTTCTTTGTCTCTTCAGTGCTGAATCTGCACTGGGATTCTGTAAACTCATAGTCTGCTAAGTTTTAACCTAACTTTGTAACCTACTGGTTTCAGAGAATTTGCTATAGGAAGACAGAAATCTCCTTCACTTTTTTCCCCCTGCACAGAACAAAAAAAAAGGAAGTGACCTGCCCACAGGGTAGCTCAGGGGCAGAGCAGAGTGTAGGATCCAAATCTTCTGCCAGGAAAGACTGGGCCATCACTTTCGAGATTATACAGTCAACAGTCCTAAGGAGAAGCCTTGCTATGGTAAATTTTTTATTGGTATTGGCTCAGCTTTACCTTAACTCATCTCCTGTTGAACGTAACCTTGACAGGTCACAGAATCAGTCCAGCCTTTCAGGTGAAATTGCTCTGTGCTGTAGCAGAAACCAAGCACAGGAGTCCTCTGTTATAGTGTCATATCTGACCGGCTTAAAACATGTGTTTCAATTTTCTAGCAATATTAAAGTTTAATTTGCAAAATGGTCATGGTAAAAATATTTTGCTGGGTACATAATGGGAAAATGTGATAGCTAATGAAAGTTGTTGATTTACCAGAAAGTTGACAGCTTCTGCTTTAAAAAACCCAACTCAATCAACCAAAAAATCCATCAACAAATACTAATGGTCATACAATGTTTCCACTCAATTTGAATTCATGCTCTGGATTTCACTTGATAGCATGGGATAAAGTGAGTCCTTGCAGCATAATGCCAAGTGTGCTTTAGCCATTAAGAGGTCTCTAAACAATAGTCAAAGTGAATCATATTCCTTGTAGAGATCAGTCACAACTGCCACTGGAAGCTTTATTCTGTGGCCAGTGGTGTTGAACACCATATTTGTTGCCTCAAAGAAGGAGCACTGAAAGTTGCTACCCCTGAACATCATTCTAGGGGACCATGCAGAAATAGAGAGCAACATTATAAGTACGAATTTAGCTTTGTTATAACCCCTGATAACCATTAAAAATAACAGATCAAGCTGTTATTTATGTATAGAAATGTCACTGGAATGTGCAACTAAGGACAAATTAGTGATCACTTTCTATCCATTGGCAGCACGGATTTATTTTTAACATAGCCATGTCTGGTTTTTTCTACTTTGGGTATATATGGCCTGTTATTACAAAAGACTGCTTGATGAAAGTCCTGACTGAAGGAATCACTACTGCTGGGAAGCTCAGAAAGGATTTCAGACACTGAAATCTGATCTCAATAAATTCAGCGCTCAGCTCCCAGACAGGCAGCAGGGAAAGGATGCCTTCAGAAAGTGCTTCTCAGAGGGAAGGAGACCAGTGAGATGCTTGGCAAAGCTCACACGCAGTGCTCCAGCAGGGGTCTTCAAAAGAAATGGGATAACTGTTACACAAAGGCACCAGAAATGCTGGATTTCGCTGCACGCGCTGTCTCAGAAAACCCTGAAAGGAGCTGCAGTGGGCAAAGATTAAACTGTGAAACCAGGGGGGAGAGCAGGGAAAACCTTGGGGCACAGAAGACGAGTCCTCTCTGAGCTGGGTGACCCTGGCAGTGCCAGGCACTGTCCTGAGCAATGCACCAAGGGGTCAGACCTGGCTGGCACCCAGCATTTCTCCCCTGGCTGTGGCTCACAGAAACACCCCAGCTTGCCTTCATGATGAAGGGCTAAAAGCTGAAGTTAGGCCAGTTCGGTCTGGAAATACAGCACGTGGGATTTTGGCAGGGGTTAAAAGGCAAAATGAGACTCTAAATGTGGAGAGGGCATCTCAGAGCTGACCTCCTGCCTCACCAGAAGCTGTGGGGCACATCATGTGGCATCTTGGGAGGCAAGCTGGCTTTTCTACCTTAAGAATTCATGTATATCAAATATGAACTTCATTTTTATCCTCTCCCACTGTCCAGAGATGTCAGAAATCAGTATAATTGCATTGACTGTCAAGACTCCCTGGGAATTATGTGTATTTTCTCTCTCTCATACAGAATCCATCTTTCCTCTGAATAATTACTGCCAGAGCCGTATCAGGTCCTGCCAAATTTGCAGAAAAGAATCCAACCCTTTTCTCCCAACTTTCAAAGCAAATATGACTTCACTTTGCTGATCTTTTTTTATTATTTTTTACATCCACTGTCATTTGATTCTCTTTGAATAACTTGAATGAATTTAATGAAGGCGTGGTACATAAGGAATCTTTGGGCAGACCCTCAGCTGATGTACAATTGGCTTCAGAAAAGCTCTGCTATGTTACATCCTGAAGATGCATCACAATGAATTTGAAAAGCTCTCTTGGAGATTATTCACCTCATGTGAATGCAATTGTTCCCATCGGTTCTGTCATTTTAGGATTTTAGCTATTAAGTCAGAGGACAGACAATAGGATGGGATAGAGCCCAAACAATTAACTCTTCACTCAGTTTTATTACTGAATCCTGAATTGGACTCCTACAGGGAACCTGTGACACTGTTAGTCATAGAAAACAGAACAAAATTTTAAAGAACTAAAAGTCTGGAAGACAAAATTAAATACCACTTCGTGATTTTCACATAGAAACTAAAAAAAAAAAAAAAAAAAGGCAAAAACCAAAAAGGACATAAATTGAAACTTTTAAGCCCAACAAAGTATTCATTCTAAGATAATTACTGCCATAAAATCTTCTGCCACAGAGACACTGACAAGAAAACTCTCTTCAAAAGTTACATACGTAAGCAGCATGGAACTTGAGAGAAGAGTTGGCAAGGATGAAATCCTACAGAGACTTGAAAAGAAGGAAGGATTTGGGAGGGAAGTGAGCCTTTCAGCCTAAGCCATTCCTCTGTGAAAACATGTTATCATTTATAAGAGACTGAAAGAGGAAAAGGATGGGGAAGATTTGCTAGAAGAAAGCCAGTTCCTCTTATAAATAAGAAACCAGTGGGCAAAAAAAAAAATAATAGCAACAAATTGGATCTTGAAAAGCAGATGAGCATTTGTCAGCAATACAGGTGACTAAAACTGAAATCACACAATTTCTCACTGATGGTGCATGAAGTGCTGTCGTCTAAAAATCTGCTATTGGGGTTCCTCCATTCTTTCCAGCTCCAATGATGTACAACATTAAAACTGTCACCGCCCTTTGCTCCAGCCCTGCTTATTTTGGCACTTGCCCAAGGATGACAGCAGCTCTTGGAGCACAGCAATGCTCAGTCCCTGCCATAGCTGTGCTTCACAAGTGTTGGGTTTGGTTTGTATTAGTGGGGAAACGACACGTGCTTTTAATATAAACGAGGTCAGCCAATATCTTCAATCACTTTCTCACCCTCTATGTACAGGCTAAGGAGCTTTAGACTGGCAAATAAATACACTTGCAAAGAACCCAAAGTCTCTTTTCCTCATTAAAAATACTGTCATAAGTGCCCCAAAAGTGGTGTCCATCAGTTCTGCATGTTGTGCCAACAGCTGCCTCAGGAAAGTGCTCCAGTCCATGTTCTATGCTCCTTTCTTAATGATTAATTACTCCTATATATATTCAGATAAAGATGGCTTTGACATAATTTACTGAACATTCCATATGACAGAGAGATATACTCATCAAGGATCATTTTGTTGATGTATTTTTAAATACTTTTTACAGTTGTACAGTTAGTCAAACATCTCTATAACAAATGCAATTGTTGAAAATCTGAAATAAAACAGTTTGTGGGGGTTTTTTTCCCCCATTTTTCTCATCAAGTCCAATTTTATACTCTAGAAGTCACATAAATATTTGATATACAGAAAAGTAGTCCCCTTTAGTTTCTCTGAAAAATATTCTTACTCTAGTAAGGCCAAAAATTCATACAATATAGATGGTTTTTTCCATCTGACTCTCAGTATTCAGAATGTTATGCCAAAGTATATGGGTATATCCCGAATTTTGTAGACATTCCCATGATTTTAATGCAAAGCACCATGTACTTGCACTGCACATTGTAACAAAAAATTGCACATATCTTACACGCATAGACTCTTTCTGAAACCTACCTAAAGAGACAAGATCTTAAACTACCAGCATGTCCCACCCCTGGAAGTGCTCAAGGCCAGGTTGGACAGGGCTTGGAGCAACCTGAGATAGTAGAAGGTGTCCCTGTCCATGGCAGAGGGCTGGAAGGAGATGAGCTTTAAGGTCCCTCCCAAGCCAAACCAAATCCATTCTGGGATTTTCTATGAATATCCATCACAAGGGTTGAAGAAAAAAGACTAAAGTTACTTAAAGCCTTAGGGAAAAGCTTCAGCTTCCTCTGCCACAGGCTTAGAGACACAGAGATTGAGCAGGCAGAATCAGGAGGCAAATCCATTCCCCAGCTTTCATTTCTTACTACTTGGTTGGGAATGGCCCCAATTCCCTGTCTGCAGGGACTTCTGCTGACCACAGCCCCCTGAGCATTCCCTGTCTGGGCTGTTCTGTACCACAGGTTGCAGTTCCATTCAGCATGTGCACATGAGACACAGTGTTCATGTGTCCCTGCATCAAGTATTAAATACGGTGTTCAACTTTGAGTTAATTAGTTTTGTGGAAGTGTCACTAACTGATTTTTAATCAGGCTGCTTGTCTTCATGAGCCTTGTGGCCTTTCCAGCAGCCAAGGAGGAACCATGGCATTTTTACTTACCTGTGAATAAATCTACCAAAAGGCTTCTTTAGAAGTTCCCACCAACAGAGCAAGAAGCCATGAAAAACAGACCTTTAAAAAAGAAAATTAAATGGGCTCTTTCAGAGCAGATATTCCTGATTCATATGGGGATAAATGACAAAACCCCAGAAACAGCCAGACCTACAAGCACAGACCAGGGGAACTGGTGTAGCCCTGCCAGCACCGGCCCAACTTTGCTATTGGGAGAGGGAAATTAACTTCTCGTCTGAGGTCTCTCTTGTAACAGGGAGCTCAAACAAGCCTGCATTAGTGAACCCAGAACTGTTTTGGGAGAGAGCTTCCCTGGCATTGCCAGTGCTTGCATCATCTTTATTTATGCAAGCAATTTATCACTCTCCTGGGGTGCAGCTGCTGTCAGTCTGAGCTGGCTTCAAGGTAGACCTGCAAGTAAAAGAGTCAGTAACACTCATTACTCAGAGTATCTTTCCACCTCTTCAAACCCCTGGGAGAACAAGCCCACAGTGAGCACAGCTTCCAGGAGCTGGGACAAAGCAACTCCCAAACCCATGGAAATGGGGGAACCTTTTGGGACCAGCTCCAGCCAACAGCCACAGAAATCAACCCTCCCATCGCTGCCCACTGCCTTCCCCCAACCCTTGGGCAGAGTCCAGACAGGAGCCCAGAGTCAATTAGAAACTGTGAGGGGGCCAATTCAATAAGGACTATGAGCTCCTTGTATGTATAATAATTTTTTTAAATCCTTAGATTCCAAGTGTGAGCATGAGCAGGTCTGTGCTTTAAAATAAAAGTGAGATGCTTTGCTTTAGGCACAAGAACAAACCTCTCTCCACCTAAAACTCCACGGGGATACACACATGGTTTGAACAAAACCATGTCTTTTCTTGAGTTTGGCCTCAAGAATTGGGACCACTCTGGACTCTTGTCTCTAATTACAAATACTAGATGCTTCTACCAAAAAATAAACCTTTCCCTGTTTGTTTTCCAGCTAAAAATGCAGAGATTGCTTCCTGCTGAACTGAAACTGCTCTGGGCTCAGAATTATCTCAAGTAGGGCTTTAAGCACTGTGATAAATACACGTTGAAAGAGAAATTATTCAGTTTGATCCCCCCTCAGAGGGGATGTTGTGAAGCTGATAGGAGAGTTCAGTGCATCATGCAAAACTTATAAGCTTTAAAACAATTATAAAAGATTATTCCAGCACATCTGTTATCCAAACCACACAGGTGCCTCTGGCCAGTTGTGCTCCCAGTACTTTTTAGTTTACTTAAATCATACTAAAATTCCCAAAAAACTTGCTGCTCACCAGGAACACCCAAAGCAGCAAGTGCTCAGGGATATATATTTGAAAACCATCAGAGAGAACTTTTCCTGTCATAAATTTTCTCTTCTCCTTTCTTCTGCCTACACATAGACTGAAAGAATAAGGTGCTGTGATCTCTCCTGGTACACAGGAATGCTGCCAGCAGTTTATTGGGGATTATTGGCACGAGCATCTCTGACCCTCCAGGTAAATGCAGGAACAGTTTACTTGTGCTGCTTGAACACAGGACACACTTTGTAATTTCTGTGTGGGCATTAGATCTGCTCTCAGCACCTTCTAGGAAGCGAATTCCCCCTTTACTGTAAATAATTAAAAGGCAATCCTTCAGCACAGAAATAAACTGACTTGAACACAACCAGCCACCAAGTTCCAAAGCAAACCCTACACTTCTAGCATTAGATGTAAAGATAATGCTTTAAATCGTACTTACTCATGCATTTTCAAGTATTTTTTACTTTCCAAATCAGAAGAGATTTCAAGGGAGGTGTAGCCTTGTGTTTAATAATGACCTGAGCTCCTACTTCTTAAAAGAAAACTGGACACCCTCAATGCCCTTCTTTCCTTTCAGCCTCAGCTATTTAGAGCTGACACTAAAATCCATATCTGAGACTGCTCCTGCTTGGCTGCTGCCTGGAAGCTGCCACTGCCACTCCTTAAGGACGAATATCAGGTAGGAAAAAACTCGACGCCTTGGTTCATTTATTTCACTGTGCTGTCCTCAAACCTCTCCATTTGCTGATCTTGAACCCCCTCTCCTGCAGGAGCTGGAAACTCTCCTCCCAGGATTTTAATGAAATAACACGTTATTAAAGCCGTAAGTGGTGAGTTTGAACCCCGAGGAGATGGGGCAGGAGATTTAGGGTAAGGGAAAACCGAAGCTGAAAAGGAAAGGTGCTCGTGAGGGCAGTAAGGGCAAAATAATGATAATAACAATAATTATGATCAAAATAATGATGATAATAATCATAGAAACATAAAGGTTGAGAAAATACCTTCGAGATCAACAAGTCCAACCTTTGACCCGATGCCACCGTGTCCCCTGAGCCTCCTTTTCTCCTGGATGAACACCCCCAGCTCCCTCAGCTGCTCCCTGTAGGACCTGAAGTCACACCAGAGAATATCACAAAGCACTGGAATTTCACAGAAACACAAACACTTTAAATGTTCATCAAACATGAAAATGTGGTGGAACGGGAAAGAGAAAAACGTGCTTTGCCAATAATCTTATGGCCCAGGAATTTGCCTGCAAAGCAGTCAGAAGGGATAAATGGCTGATTTCAGTTCAGTTCAAAGAATGTGTCTTGGCTTTTTGGTGAGATGGTTGTGGTATAGAATAATAATGAACTCCCTACACATTGGCTTAGTCCTACTGGGAGAAAAAGCTGCTACCAGATCACATCACATCCAAAGTCTCCTTATCCCTGACAAAATACCTTCCTGCCCTCTTTTCATATTAGCAAGGTTGCTTTTCCTTGCAATGCATTAATCTGCCTTTCAGCTGGCTTTTAATCAAAGCCAGGCTTAACTCTGCAGTGGAAAAAGAAAGCAGATGCTGAGGTAAACCACTGGAAGAAACAGTCAGAAAGAAAAGTCTCCTTGGCTTGATAAGTATTTAAGAACTACTTTTCTAAAGGGAAGGGAGAAAAAAAAACCTCAGTTTTGTTCCAGTTTGAAAAAATGGCTATGCCTGCCTTCTTTTCCCAAATGTAGGAAGAATGAGCTGGTTTGTACAGTGCATTTTGCACATGGCAGCTCCTATTTAGTTGTGCAATAGAGAAAAAGCAAAAAACCAATGCTGATAATCTGCAAACCAGTCCTTTCAGATTGTGAAAATAAAATTTTGGGGCTATCAGGAATCAAGAAACAAGGAAACAAGTACTTCAAACATATCAGTTGTTCCATGTGCTAGGGAGGGGTTGCATGCAAGCAAGGAGATGTCAAGATATAATATTGCCATTACTGTAGGTACCCATTAAAATTTCAGATGCAAGAAATTACTGAAATAGAATATGGTAAAATGGAAAATATTCAGATATTTGTAATTTTGTAGCTTTTTTTAAATTATTTTTTGTTGTTTGTTTTTATGGTTGGGGGTGTATGGGGGTGTGTGTTGGGATTATCTTTTTCCTTTTCATGATTTCCAGCTACTGATGGCACACACCATGGACATCTGATTACATCACCTCCAGTGCAAGTGACTGCATTGGTAAATTCAAATATATAAATTCAAATACGGATGCTGCAAGTCAAATTTTGTAATTCAAAATAAACCCCAAGCCCCTCCCATATTTCCTTCTCCCCAGAGGTTTCAAATCAAGAGCGTGGTTTCATGTCTGCACAGGCAACCTGAAGCCAGACAAACCAACCTGCCAACCCCACATCTGTGCTCACCTCCCTGTGCCTGAGTGAGCATGTGGTGAACCAGACCAGGAGCTGATAAAGCAGAATGTTCATCTGAATAACCCCCAAAGACCTTGGAACAAAGGATTATTTTCCAGCCAGGGCAGCCTCCAGAGCTCTCTCGTGACTCTGCCACACAAGCACCAGCAAACATGGGTGTGGAGAGGAGTGTGGGTGTGAGGGAAGGGAATGTGGGCAGGAGAGCACATCCTTCAGGGATCCATTGCACTGGGACTGTGCCTGTGCAATACAGAGCTCCTAGCTGAGAGGATGCACAGTGCACACTCCTTTATTCAAATAAAAAGACATCAGATACAATCCAAGAGCTGCAAAGATATGCCAGATTATTCCAAGAATTAAGAGCAGAGCAGTAAAGGCGTTTGGGGGAATTCTGCTATCAGTCAAGGAGAAAAGACTGATTGACACTATTTGTATTTGAGAGAACTGGTTTATCTCAGCTCCTTCAGGACAAGCTGCAGAGTAATGACGGGGTGATTTTGGCTCAGTGGAGATGGGGATGCTCAGAGGAACCTTCCTGGAGCAAGTGGCTTTGGATTTAGGTTGAAACCTTTCCAACCAGGGTGGTTCTCCTCTCTCCAGCCAGAAAACATGTGCTCACAGCCCAGCTCAGCCCTCTCTGTCTGCAGCCCCAAAACAGGGAGCAGAGCAGCAGATATGGAGCAGGGGAAGCATCAAAACCACTGACCTCTTCAATTAGAAAAACCATCCCTGGTCATCCTGAGAAGCCAAGAAAAGGCTCTCTGATTTTGTTCTCAGTCAACAAAGGGCAAAAATAATTCAGAAGTTGTAAGGGAGCTTGTGAGGAAAGATCAAATTATTCTTAAAATATGAACTTATGTTCATATGACTCTCTACGTGCATAATGCTCTGGATACAAAGCAGGACAAGGAGTGGAATTCCCGTGCAACAAGGATATAAACTGCTGTATTATATGGCTGCACACCAGTGCCCAGGATGCCTTTATCCACCAGAGATTAATTAGGAATAGCTTCCTTGACAGGATTTTCTCCGGCAAATGGAATCCTGTTATTATTATTATTGTAATAACTTATTATTTAATAAACCATATTTCCCCCCCCCAAAGATCCTCAGATGTTCTCCAAACACTAAGTTCATTGCTTTAATACATGTTCTCTAGTTCTCAAGGCAATTTTCTTCTGCCAAAGAGAAGCAGTTGGTTACCAAACCACCAAGGAGTACACCAGGAAAAAAGTTCATCTAGGAGCCAAGAAGATAAGACCAAAAGCTGATCTTGGAAAATGACATCTGCAGCAGCAATCCTGCTAGTTTTTCCTAGCAAAAGAAAATGGTAGAGCTGAAGCAATAGAAAAGACTTACATAGTAAATCCAGATGGGATACAGAGCCTGAAGAAGATGCATTCTATGGAAACTATCACCAAAACTTTCTGACATAGCTGGGATATAAAGAGTACATACCAGTTCTGCAAGTTACACAGAACACCAGATGAATTTGCTGCTTATATAAAGTATTACTAGAGACAGAAACTAGAAAGGTGAAAAGAGGTGTGTATGAAAGTGGCAGGTGCAGAAACTTTGAGAAAGAGAACATGAGTATTTGACACTTACTGTTGTCTGGCATATTAAAAATAAATAAATCTGTCTCAGTAGTAGAAAACCCTGAGGGAGCTGGAGGAGCTCAGCCTGGAGAACAGGGGTTTCAGGGGAGACTTTACTGATCTCTGCAATTCCATGAAAGGAGGGTGGAGCCAGGTGGAGTCAGACTCTTCTCCCAGGTAACAAGTGACAGGATAAGAGGAAATGGCCTCAAGTTGCACCTGGGAAGGTTTAGATTTGATATCAGGAAAAATTTCTTCACTGGAAAGGTTGTCAAGCACTGGAACAGGCTGCCCAGGGCAGTGATGGACTCGCCATCCTTGGAGGGATGGGAAAGACCTCTGGATGTGGCACCTGGGGACATGGACTAGTGGTGGAACAGTTGGACTCGATCCTGGAGGTCTTTCCCAACCTAAACAATAGTATGATTCACCAAGAGGGAATGATGAATATTATATATTATAGTACCAATGAACTGTGACCTGTGAACACAGACCCTGTGAGAGGCTTTGTTTGAGTCATGACCTGTGACTGTTAAAACTACTGTAAAAAAATCATCCAAAAACAATGATGGAAAAAATATTTTCAAAGGGTCACCAAAATAAGCTATTATTCATGAGTCTGTGGTTGGATTCAAAAAGCAGGCTCACAGCAGAAAAAGACTGACTCACAAGGGCCACAACTATGAAATAAGTGTTTGAAAAAAATGATCACTCATTTGAAAAAAAAAGCACAAGGCCGACCTTTTTGCAACTAAAATTTGTTGCCTTTAGCTTTTTATTAGTTACAGCAAGTGAATAGGAACCAGACAAGTCTATTATCTCCTGCTACACTAGGATGAAAAGTAGTAATACTGCCTTTTTTTTTTTAAACACCTGTTGGCATCTGGTTTGAACAATGTACAATATTATCACTCAATAACTGTCTGGAAAGCAGCCACTGAAATAGAGTTTGCCAGTGGGAACAGCACTGACTTGGAGTCAGCATTTGCTAAATGAAGTAGTGGTGACAAAGACACGGGAAAAAAAAGTATTTTCAACTTGGGGATCTGATTCCCAGACATTAAGTTGTGCCAATAAAGTCACACTGGAGAAGTATTTGACACCCTTGCCTTCACCACCTGCTGAGTTTGCCTGACAGGCCACCCTCGATTTCCCTGCATTTTGCAGGGAAATGCACCCTTGATTTTCCTTGATTTCTGCTGCCCTGCTCAGGAGCTGCTCCCCTCCCACCATCCACATTCCACCTTGTGCTGCTGAGTTACAGGTAAGGAGGGGAAAATAGGAAGGTGGAGGGAGAAGTTTAACCTGTGAAAGGGGACTGCCAGTTTCAATGAAGAGCATGGAAATAAACCTCATATCACATAATTGTAATTGCTTATCTAAGACTTTCAAGACTGAAATCAAATGTAAACTCCCCTTCCTGCAATAGGCAGGGGAACGGGTGGAACCACTTACCTTCTGTCACTGCATTTTGAACATGTTGGTTCCCTTCTCCTTTTCTTCCACAACTGTTATGTCCAAGCTAGAAAGCCATTTAAATCTTCAAACTAACAAGCTAGTTACAAGTTGAACAAGTTAAAGGAGTGATATAATTTTCAAAAACTTTGAAAGAAATTAAAATCTAGATGCTCTATTTCAGCTATATTTGCATGTTTTCTGATTTTTATTCTGTCAGAGTAAATGGATGAGGCACCAGCTGTAACCACTCACAGTGTGTGCCTGTGACCTACACCTGGATATTACATTTTATACCCTTTCCAATTGCCCATTTCAGTTGACTGGTCATTCCATACCCAACTCATTACAACTTCATTTGTTCAGAGGACAAATGCACCAAGGAAACAGGAAAACAACAGGGCAGTGTCCTCTATTAGAGGAGGCTGGGAGCTGATTCTTTAGAACAGACTGTACTTTCCCAACTCCAGTCCCTCCTGTTTTCTATTGTTACAATTTGCAGGAAATAAATTAAATTGCCAGTTAAGTTGCCAGCACGCACTTTGGTAGGATGTTCACTACAAATAATAAATACTTGCCAGAAGCCAGGCATTTTTCAAAAGGTCAATGTTGTCTTTTGATCAAGAGAAAGTTCAAGAGGGAAGGAAGGACAGCACTTTGCACATGGACTGCAAAGTTTAACTGCATGTACTGCCAACCCACCCATGCCTTTAGGGAAGCCAGGTTTCAGATCTGCAAAGGAAGTTTGTGAAGGGCTTCTATGGAAAATATCTTCCATGAGTCCAAATCCAGCAGTCTGCTTCTAAAAAAAAAAAATTCAGATTTTTTAAGGTGTTTCTTTTCCCTTTGAATTAAGAGGTGTGGACCAAATTCCCTTTGCCTGTGGGGTAACTGTGAGATCCCACCTGCACATATGTTAATATGACATACCAGTAACTTGAGCAAGTAGGTATGAAGTTGGAAAATAATTGGAATTATCTGGGGGAATGAACAGATATTGACTTTGCAATTTAATTTTTTCATGGTGCAGCCTTTGGAGAGGTAAGAACACAGCTCTGCTGAACCCCTTTGTGAATACTCCTGTATTAAAGCTGCCACTTTTAAGCAGAATTCTTATGTCTTGAATATCTTCCAATACTTCACCACCATCCATCCCCTGGTATTGTTTTGCCATTGTTCCATTCCTACAGAAGCCTTTTAAACTCTTTCTTCTAAGAGAAAGGGCTTTCAAAGACTTCTTCTCTCCAGTTCAATTTAAGAACTGTCAAATACCCCTCTCTTCCCAATTTCTGTTAATTTTTCTCAATTTGCTTGAAAATTTATGCTGAGCTTTGGTACCTGTTGCACAGGAAAGGTAACCTCTCACTTATGAACACAGCTCAATGTGTGAAAAACCAATTTGAGCCTATTTGCTTTTCTCCTCTCTGATGTCTCTGACTTAATACACAAATTTTGGGTGCCAGTTTTCACTAGTCCTCATAGAGGAAACATGACCCAGTAGGATGTGCCACGTTCATGAAATGGTGTTACATGCCAGCAGTTCCTAATCTTAGCTCCACTTAATTCTGCTTAACATTGTTGCCTTCCAGCAGAAGTGAACAAGATCCCTGGAAATGGAAACTCTTCAGTGAAAGAAACTGAACAACTTACTATCAAGAAGTTGCAATTGAAAAATACAAGTGGGTCAGTACCAGTTTCATTAAAAAATTTTATGCCATTCCTTAGATCTATGGATGTAAAACTTTTTACCCTGAATTCATTAATGAATTCTCTCACCAGGTTCACGTGAATATCAAAGTTGTGACAAAATATTCTGAGAAAGTAATAAATAATTATTAAAAAACCCCAAACCCCTACTCCTTTTCAAGCTGTTATTATTCTGCTTCTCACCATCAATTAAATTCTAAGTACAGCTTTTAGAATACAATTTTAGGCATCTAGTGATCACCCAAACCAAACCCATTTCCTATTAAAAAATCTGTGATTGTCCTTGTTTTCCATCTGTAGAGTAAAACATCATCCCTTAGATTATTTGCTGAGACATTGAATACATCAACACTCTGGGACAGGTTTCTTGATGTGTATAATACATGTCTCTATTTGGCTGCAGTGTCCCTAAGTGGCAGACTAAACCTTAATGAAAGCAAATTATAAATAATTTGCAATATATTACTAATAATTTTTACACTCCAATGAAATAACTCATGTTGTCATTTTCCACAGATTATTCTCCCTGAATCAATTATATGTATATATGTATGTGTGTATATATACACATACATAGACTTCATAAGAATAAATTCTTTGAGAACTGCTTCAAAAACTGACCCAAGTTAGGCAGATTTAGACAGTGTTAATCAACATGTTTAATTTACAGGCTGCCTTTCCTGTGAAGCACATTGTGCTCCAATTATAACTCTAACTTTCCTTGCAGCTAAGCTGATAAAACTGTTTTCTAGAATTTTCATTGACAGCTAGAGTAAGTAAAGCCATTCTCATAAAAGTGAAACAACTTGGACCTACTTTCTTTAAGAATCACATCAGGAATTGAAAAGAAATAATCCCTATTTTAAAATTAAGAACTGCCAAAAGAGTCCCATGATAATATTTACCAACAGCTTCTCTCAGGTTGTAAAACCATCAGTTGAATGTGAGCACACAGAAAAAGAAAAGGCCTGGAGCACTGAATGAGCTCCAGAGATGGACAAATTTCAGCTCCTTCACTGAACTGAAGACAATGTAGACTCAATCCTGTGCATATTCTTTTGTTGGTCATAACATTCCAAAATAATTCATACAATACAGTGAAAGGGGTAACCATCACTTGTTATGCTGCAAGATGTTCTCCAACTAGAATTTCTTCATCTAGACAACTGAAATGCCAAAAACCCTCTATTTATAGACAAAGGTCCTGGCCTTTTGCAAACCAGTCTTAAAACAGTTCCAAAATGCTGTGCATCACAGTTCATTAACATAAGAGTTGTGTTCAAAGACAAATGCATAAAGAATCTCTATGCCTTGACTTTCAAAACCATTTCTTCTACCATTTCCTCATTGCCAAGAACAGCCAAACCCAGGTTCCAGAATTATGGCTGCATTATGGACTTCAGTGCTGACAGAAGCTTCAAAATGCAAAACTGAGAAAATACAGATTATAAACCACTGTGCTACTTCAATGAGTCACAGTGGTCTGAGGAAGGAATTCTCAAAGGGACTTAAAGGAGTTAAAATCATATTTATTGGAAAAAGTAATTCAGTTCACTTTCTAGGTTCCAAACTCTCAGGCTTGTCCTTCAAACATACAAGTAAGAAGCTTCCCACATTTCATTCTGCATGAGCCAGGTATACATCAGTTATTTGGGCTTTTTTTAAAACAATTTCTAAGCCAAAGTGACAAAAGGACCCCAAGAGCTGAAAGTCACCAGAACCAGGAAGGAGAAACACAAGACGTCACTGACACAAATGTCAGCACTGCTGAATGCATTTCACAGGCCTGAGCAGCTGATTGTTGGCACTGATGTGTCACTGGCCAACACAAAACCCAGCTGAGCCTGGGAAGGAAAAGCCTGGTATCCAAAACCTGCTGGAGGGAGTCCAGAGGCCACCAAACTAAACTGACAGAGTGCAGGTTTAGTTTTTTTTTTAAGGTGAAATTCTTCCCTGTGAGGGTGGGGAGGCCCTGGCGCAGGTTGCCCAGAGAAGCTGTGGCTGCCCCGTCCCTGGAAGTGTCCAAGGCCAGGTTGGAGCAACCTGGGATAGTGGAAGGTGTCCCTGCCCATGGCAGGGGGGTGGAACAAGACAATCTTTAAGGTCTCCTCCAACCCAAACCACTCTGTGATTCTGTGATGATTGTTTGTGGGGTAGCATTAAAACAGAAAAGGAAGGGCTTTTCTTTCATCACTTATTTCCGTGCTTCCCAAAAATCAGGAGGTGCAGACCATGTCCTGCTCTAAGTCAACCCACACTAATTTTATGTTTGCTAGTAAAGCTTGGGAATTAATACCACTCAAACACAGTGTTTCATTAGTACTAATATGGAAAATGTGACTCAGATGTACAAAGGATAATCACTTCCTCTATTAAACCCAGCCCAGAGCATGGTTCCTGTCCAGAAGGCACAATGACAATGGTTACACAATCACCATTCAATCCCAGGGCCACAGATGATGGTCTTGTACTAAATCAAGACACACAGAGATCTTAAAAATCTTTTTATTATTGTAATGAGACTGCAGTATTATCTAAATAAACTTTTCAATCACTTTTACACTCTATTTTCATGATAAAGGTTTCAGTTGGGAATGCCACACAGTATGCAGTATTCTGCAGCCTGCACACCTAGAAGTTTATAGAAACATTCAGTATTAAAAGGCCTTTGAAATGTGTTTCTTTAAAAACATTAGTTATAAATCCAAGTGTATATTAAAGCAGATTTATTCCAGAGACTCACTGACAACCAATTCCATGTGATCTGTCAAAGAACAGTTTCTGTATGTGGTTACAAGGACTCTGTATGACCTTGTCCACAAGTCCTGCTACAAAAAACAAGAGTAGGAACTGAGGAGTGTGGTAATAGTCAATGTGAGCCACAATTCAGGCCACTCTTAATGACAGTTAATTTTGCTTAATTCTGTTGCTCACCACTTAATACTTAAGGCAAATTTCCTTTGAGACTTATTTTCCCAAGCTAAAGTAACTATAAAAGCAGAGTTCACAATACATTGAACAGAAAGTATTTTATGGTTTATGTAAGATGTGGCAGGAAGAAATAAGATACACTGCAGTTACGACTCTTACTTTTCTATTCCTTTCCTATTTAGAATGATGAAACTCATGTTTTCCATTCATATTCAACAAGATTACTGACAAGTCTAACCTTTCCAATTTTATTGGAACTGTTATTTTAGATTTGAGCCAAAATGTTTATGCAGTTAGAGATGTCCCAAAGCTGATGCTCCTCTAGGAAGGAGTGTAAAATACACATCCACAAACACTCAAACACAAGGAGAATCCAATGCACTATAAGCAGACAAGCCACAAATTACATTCAAATGGGAGACATTTTATATGATTCTTTTCACTACAACACACTAAACTTCAGTGGCTCCAAAAACCAGGGAAAAATAAGAATTTAATTTTTTTGCCAAGACTAATTTTTCCATGCCACAGCCTTCAATTTGCAATGGCAATGTAACATCAGCATCCAATCCCCTGCTGTAAAATTTTTCATCAGTAATACATAGAAAAGATATATCTGATATAAGAAACAATAATGCAAACAGGGACTTAAATACTGGCACAAAAATGAGAAAATAGGATTTTGGTGGTGTCTGAGTATCTGGACCATAAGATGTGTTAGCATAAGAAGCATCTAATGAAAAAAACTGCATTTTGGCTTTTTTTAACCTATTGTTAACCACAAATTCAAATAACAAACAAAACAGTCAGTGGAGACAGCACCAGCAGTGTCCTCAGGAACCCACCTTGCTGCTCTTGAGGTACCACCTTCCCCCATCCTTTGATCCCATTTATCAGGCAACACAAGGCAGAATTTAGTCCCCAAGGTGTGCAGGGAGTGCACACTTAAAAATAACACTGAATATAACAACACCTTAATGGAAAAAAAAAAAAAGGATCTTTCATGGATTACTGGAATGTCAGGAAACTAATGTTTGTAAGTCAACCTGTTAAAGATCCCATTCCAGACAGCTCTGAAATGACAATACAGTGAACTGATTTAAAATAACAGTCATTTTAAACTGAAAAATTAGACTGAGAACACATGGTTTTACAGGAAAGAACTGTGTGCTTTGTAATCTACATTTATTTTTAAATATATTTATATTTCTATAGTACAGACTGAATCATTTATACATATAAATACAACAGTACTGAAATATTATAAAGATTTGATTTTTAGAAGTAAATGGACTTTTACACAGGTATGGAATCTTTCAGCACACTTAAATTTGATTCCTGCTACAGCTGAAAAAGTTTAAATATTCTTGTATCATTTTATCATAGGCTTCTTTCCCCTCTTGTGAAAATGAAGACAATTTTAACAAAAAGAAACATAACACAGCTCTTAATCCTGACCTCAAACACATTTAACAGTATTTGCTCAAATCACACAAATCAGCTATTACAGTGATCCAAGAGGAAAATGTATTTTCACACAGTGGAATCAGTCTAAGAGACAACCCAAATAATCTCATGAACATGAAATTCTTACTCCTGTGTCACTTCTTCCTTAGGCTGTTTGAGTTCAGCCAGTAACTCTTTACCAGTTTCTCCAGCTTTGGAGGCAAAGAAAACAGCTCCCTGTTTAAAGCCCAGGAGCTTCAAGCTTCTGGCATAATCTGCATACACAGCATGGATCAGTTTATGTAAATGAAGCATTAAGGAAAACACAAATTAATAGCAAAATGAAAAAACTCAGAATTCTTTTTCCTTCTGCCTCCTCAGCTCCCCCAAGGTGAAAATGCTGAACATTGCTGCCAACTGTGATAATCCAATATTTTTCAGCACAAATACAGAGAAAAAAAGTTGCTTTAAATCCCACTGTTGAATGCATATTGGCATTTATCAGGCAATATTTAGAGTGCTATAAACTAAAACAGACACATTTCAGATATGCAGAAGTACCTACCATGATACAATGGCATAACTTGCAATAGAAATTAAAACCAAATTTAAGGTCACACTGCAAGATTTGTTCATTAATTAGACCTGAAGTTACCTACATGACTTATTAGTGGCTTTTTTTTATTTCCAAGCTGCCATCAGGGATGACTCCATAAACCAGGATCAGGTATTATTTACATATGTATTATTACTTAATTAATTGTGTATTAATTAATACACAATACAAAAGTTGGAGCTACTGCTCAGTTTCCAGAACGAGGTCAGAGTGCAGATGTTAGTGAGCAATTCTTTGGATACCTTTTAAGATACTTATTACATCTCAGTTCATCTGATAATGACCTTTAATTTCTTTGTTTGCACTGTCTCAGAATTCATATGAGTTCTTATAAAGGATTTCAGTCACTAAAGCAATGTGTTGGTGAACAAAGGGGAAATAACATGGATTTATGCAAATGACTCCTTTTTACTTGTTTCCTTACACTTCTCTCAAACTACAGAACCTGGAAAATAAAAGTAGGAACTCCAGTTTCTGTGCAGGCTACTCCACCTAACATGGGCTCACACATACTCACTGTATGACCACATAGATGCAAAGACAGGATTTCAGAAAAAGGATATTTGTATCATCATTAACTTCAAACGCCCCATACTTCAAACAAGCTTCTACAAACAAAGCTGCTCTATCAAAGTACCTCATGCTGTTAAATGGAAAAAAAAGAGAGAATCATTTGTTAGGAAACAAATCAAAGAAGTACTCCAGGACATCACATCAAAACACTTGCACAGAGATTTTCTAAAAGTTTCTTACATTTTCCCTTCCTCCTTGCACTCAAGGAACTGACATTTAATGCAAATTGTTTGGAAGATCAAGGCTCAAGTTACTCAGAAAAAAATCATAGTTACTATAAACCACTGCTGCTTGGTCAATGGCTGCTAGCAACCTTCAAGCCTGCAGTAAATTTAAAAATATATCAGTTGCAGCCTACAGAAATGATGCTCTGCTGAGGTTAAAGTGAATTCAAGAAAAACACGTTAAAGCAGAAAGAAATGTCAGGAACTGCAGCCTCTCCCTCCCCCTCGACCTCTGAGTCTCCAAGTCTTGTCCGATTTTGGACAAGAGAAACTTCAGGTTGTGCTGTTCTGTTCCATCTTTACCTGTGCCTCATCTCTGCAACCTTTGTAAAGCACCCAAGTGACAGGAGGACAAGAATGGCTTTGGACTTCTGGTTGACTTGTGGAGAGCAAAGGTGATCTACCCAACGCTTCAACACATCAGCACATTCCTCGGAGTTCAGCCGGACCTTTGGGAGATGGGAAAGCCAGGCATCAATTCTCAGCTGCTGCCAAAGACAGCATTCTGCTTCTGGGTCATTCTTTTCAGGGCAGAAGTTAAAACACCTGAAATTATCAGTGTTTAATAAAAACTGCAAATATCCCTTGAATTAATATGATATGAAGGAAATTTTGAAACATTTATGTATAAAAATACTCCACTGCAGTCTCTTCATTTTTATATGTGAGTAACATTTTTATCCCAGACTTTTTAAAATCCCACGTATGAAGAAGTTAGAAATCTTCATCCTTTACTGAAGACTTAGGGACAAAACATCTTTATTTTTCTTACAAACAAAATTCAGTCTTCTAGACTCCATGCTTCAGGAAACATAACAAACTTTACTTAGAGACACTGAAAAATCTTTACTTAGAATTAATGCTGTGTCTAGGTAGCCTCACTCTATGTCTGCATACCAAAACAGAATGATACACATTTATGTGGGTGGTGCTAATTTTGAAATCAGCACATCACATAGAGATCAACACAAAGTCACTTCTCCACTGCCAGGAGTGGATTTTGCAGTTTATTACAAACTTTGTACTGCTGCAGCTGTATGCAGTTTCACAAACCCCTGCTCAAAAATTAGAAAATTGAGTATTCCAAGCAATTTTAGGCCCCAACCCTGTAATCTGTTATTATTATTAAGACCTGTGTAGTCCAAAGGCTACTGAACTGACTGACTGGATTCTCTTGGTGTAGCTTAAGACACGGGAAGAACTGATGACTGTATTTCCAATTGATGTTTCAGTTCTTTAACTCTGGAGGACTTTAGCACCCTCACCAGTCTTCACACCTACACATGCTAAGTAGGTAGTTTATGCAGCAAACTGGGAATTTGGGAATTACACACCTTTGCAAGCCAAGCTGCACGATTCCACTCGCCGTAGGTCTGCAAGTAGCGACAGGCGTCAGCAGCCTTATCGATCAGACACAGCAGCTGGACACCCTCTGGAGAACAAAACACACTCCAGGTTGTAAGTTAAGGGAAAAAAAGTTGCTATAAAATATGATCTGATCATTCATCCCCCAAAAAAGGGTCTCCATATCCTTCTTAGCACAGGAAGATGTTGAAAACTCCTGATTTCTGGGTGTCCGTGTTTGGATTTTTTCCCTGGGCTACAGAGCTCAGAAGGGCCACACAAAGCTCTCACCTGTCTTTGGTCTAAATACAAATGACAAGGAGTCCACAGGAATGCTCATCATAAAGAGATAATGATCTTTGTAAATCAAATCAATAGATTTCATAGGTAATCCTTTATTTTAATGTTGTCTGCAGTGTAATTATTAATTATTATTATTACTTGTCTACACAGAGTAAAGTATTTTCTCCAGGCAAGGACAGACATTTGTACTTTCTCTGCATGTTTGAGTATTTCAGTCAATTATTATATGGTGAACAGCTCTTGCATTAAGCAAAATTAACTATATTTGTGAAAAAAACACGTTTTGAAACAAGCTCTGGATTAAAAAGGAAACTAAATTCATATTTCATCTTTTGTAATAGGACACACAATTATAATTAATTATTTAATTAGAAAAACAAAAAATACATATGGATGGTCAGCCTCTTTCTGTGCAAACATCTGCTAAAAGACTGACTCCAGAAGTAACTTTTCCAAAGAAAATTAATCAAAACTAGTTGAACTTTATAACTGAGTTACTGACTATTTCTGTGTTAACTACTCCAGGTAGTGCATATTATAACACATGCAACATTTCAGATCTATCACAAAGGATTCTCTCCTCTCCCATCTCCACTGGAAGCCTTAAAAATTATCAGAATTCCCAGTTTATAAGCCAACAAAGTGTTCTTTTACCTGCAAGTTTCCCATTGGCAATCATGTTGGTTGCTACCAGTTTAATGGTACTTTGAGAGGGACCTGAGGAGGTGACAGTTGTGACCAAACAAGCCTTGAGTGAATCACAGTAATAATGTGCATTCTCTGAACTGGTTTCTAACAATAGTTGCACTGCTCTGTCAGTCTGGCAAGAGAAAAAAAAACCACAAAACAACTTTGACCACAACACATACACTTTTGTTTAAAAGTTTTTCTATTTTTACCCTTTTCAAGGCATGGAGCAAAAAACAATGGAAGTTATTTTAAAACAGGCTACAAAAATATCTACCAGTATGGTAATGACTAAGATTCTATTTCAACAATAAGGATAGCAGTTAAAACCTATCATGAATATAATGCAAATTAATGAATATAAAGAAAAATTAATTCAAAATACTTATTTCCTTGTTTACATAAACTTTTGCAGAGTTATAAAAGGAAGAGAAACATCTCAATAGGCAGAGAAGAAATAAAATTTTAAAGATGCACAAACTGGCCAGGGTCTCAAGGACTGACTGAATACCTCATATTTTAAAACAAAGAAGAATAAAAAATTCAAATATTACCCACAAACCTGGCCCAAGAGAAGAAGTTGATCAGCACATTTCCTGGTATGATCATATGTTGATCTCTTCACTTCCTGAAGATTTACCCTTTCAAGCTGGAATTTCTGGATGAAGAAGGAAAAATATTTTAAATGTAAGTCTATCCCAAGAAATAAGCACAAGCATTTAAAAGATATGTAAATATTTTGAGAGTTTTTGGAACACTCTCTAGTTTTAACTAAATGATTTAATCCAGAGTGGTATGTTACCAATGAAAGTGAAATATGTACAAGGAAATGCTCTAAGATAAAAAGGTTAAAATACACATGACATTCTTATTAAATATATTTTTGAACTCTTTGAAATACCTGAAAGTAGGAATTTTCACAGAGTATGTCATAGCATATATCCAAAGGATTAACCAACTGTTCTTGAGGGACAGCTGTGTCTGTTGGTTTTGCACACTTTTCCTGGAATAAGCTGTGCAAATAGTGGGCAGCAACAGTCCAGAAATGCAGTTCAGATTCATCCCCATACAGCCTGAGAAGACACAAATCAGGATGTGAAATAGGTTTATATTTTTTCATATGCCACATAAAAATATAATACATTTAATTTTTTACAAAACCCATCCATTCTTGTGGGTACTTTGCACTAACAATGGGACAAAGTACAAGAGGAGATTAAGGAATGACATTCATCAAGAGAGGTAAATTACAACAGTAATTAAAATCAGTGAATGTTCAGCATAGAAATACGTGGAAATTGATATTTATTATTATTTTTCACTTAATCACTAATATCCTCTTTCAACCACAAGTTACTAAGTTTGAAAAACATCTCTGAATACACAGACTAAAATTAGCTCAGTTTGGGCAGAAGAACCACACAGAACAAATGCACTGAAATAAAAACCAGCCCTTCCCCTGTTTGCATATAATCTATTGTCAAGTTCCAAATTACATTTTTAGGCATTGTATAACTAAATGTAGGTGGCAGAACTGCATTTATGAAAGTACCACCAAGACTGAGGGAAGTTCTCTGCTTCCAAAAAGCAAACAAAACTGTTTCATTAAGGTAACATTTCCATTCTTGGCCATAAAAATACTCTTAATATATGGATAACAAAGTAGTTCAGGAACTGCACTGAATTTAAGGAGAATTGGTTGAATAGCTAAACTTCAGCTTGTTCTATGCATTAACAGCACCAAGATTTTACCATGAAACATTTGCCAGAGTTATTTGAATCTCTGCTACCTGGCAACTAGGAGACATCTTTGCAAGAGAGTAAAATCTGGATCAAGCAGAAGTTTCTTTATGTCACTGCAAAAGAGAAGGCCATAAATAATCAATAAAATGCTGTTTTAGTTGGTTAGTTTTGAACACAAACAGGATAAATCACAAACAAACTGAAACAAATCAAACCCCAGAATATAAAATGTCTTTTCTGAAATGAAAAAAATACATCAGTGATTGCAACAGGAATTATATATAATGTGAAATATAACTGATCTTAAGGAGCAAGTGCAGTGAGTCCATCAGGAACTCCTCATCCTTGCAATAATGGGAAACACCACAAGGGTGCACACAAAACTGTACATTAGAATACACGAATTTTACTAATTACATTATTAATTCAATTACAAATAATTTTGCAACTACGAAGTGCCATATCATAAGGGATACAAATGCAGGAATTTAGGTTTTCTACATATGGATAAAAATATGCTATTAACTTTTCTGTCCTACTAAATGAAAAGACAATAAGAACATGGAAAAAATTGTGTTTACAAGCTTTAACCATATTTTTCATGGTTTAAATGGAAAGTTAAAATATGTTTTCTGTTTAAGCAAAGCATGAACATTATTCTGGAATTATATTTCCACACACTCCTGGGAAGTACTGCTTAAAAAACTCCAAATGCTCACTGGTCAGCTCCAAATATATACTGACCCCAATCAGTATCTTTAAAGCACCAACTTTAAGAGTTACACAAAAAATAACTTGTGTTAAAATAAAAGCTGCCACCACTTGAGCTTATCTTTAGACAAGAAAAAAAATCTTTCTTCATTAAGTTGTGGATTGCAACAAATTTCTAGTTTTTTGCCTTCTCAGAATTCTATTATTACTCAAGTAAAAATATGAAAATTCTTACTTGGACAATGAATTCAACTGCTCTTGAAGAAGGTTTTTAATATTTTCATTCTCTGGATAATCACTGGATAAAAAAAAGAAGAAAAAAAAAGGTTTACTATCTTACCAAACTGACAGAATTATCTGAAATGGAAGAGTAGTACTTGTAGTAGAAAAACACAAGAACACATGGAAACAATATCAAATATTGCTTATGGTAAGCCCTTCATGCAAGATTCTTTGTCTAGTTACTATTTCCAAAGCAGTAATCAACCCAATTATCTTTGTGACTGCCCCAAAGAGTGAGGAAACTTATATATCTAACAGTTATTTGCAAAGAAAAACGAAAAGATGTATGATTAAAAAAAAAAAATTATATATGGATAAAGATTTCTTCTTACACGTCCATTATATCAAGAGAATACTTCTCATCCCATGGCTGATGCAACAGGAATGCTTTTAAAGCTAAAGAAGCCCTTGGAATAAGCAGATAGGGACACCAGGCAGGTTCTGAAATAAAAGGAAAAGATTCATTGTTGAGTGGTTAATCTGCAATAACACTGTGTTCAGGAACCAGGAAACACAGCACCTTGTTTGCAAGCACCAGAAAAAAATCATAAATAACAGTCTTTTCATATACCCAGCATGGGTTACTACACATAAAAGCTTATCTCTACACCCCAGCAAAATCATTTCATAGAGGTACAGGGTTATCCACCATGCCCTAATGAGAATTTCAAGATATTCCACATTGAATTTAGCCACAGACTCCTGGAATACATTATACAGGAATTAAGTAGAGCTGTATACAATGATTATTGCTACTACAAGGGCATGCTGGAAAATAAATAAAGCTATATCCAAATGTATATAACCCAGTTCATGTTCAGTTTTGCTTTGATCCTGTATTTTCCAGTGTAATACAAGGATTAACACTCATCATCTGGAAAGGATGTTGGGAAGTTTAGTACCTGTCTATATTAGCAAAGAAAGAAGATGAAAATTACAGGATTAACTGCTGTCACATAAATTTAAAAGTCAGTAACTCTGTATTCAGCACAAGGTGCAGTAAATGTTACCCAGTGACTTAGGAGTAAAAAAAGCACCAACCAGCCACATTAGTAAATATTCAGCAATTCCCTGTACTTTGTAGGATGATGTAGGAATCTTGTACATGGGATTCTGTAATTAAAAGATTGCCACAGTGTAGAGGGAGGACAGCTAAATCACAGGCAGCCTTACAGCTGGAATATCCTAATTTCAGTGTGCTTGGTTTTACAGCATTAATCTTTAAAACTTAGTATTACAGAACATTCATTTGACAGTAAAAATGACTGTGATAAATTATGTGTTTCCTCAAACATCCCACACCACAGCTCCCCACACCACAGCTTTATTACATGTGTTTTAGTCAGAGTCTCCTGTGTTTTAAGGAAATCTAATCTTCTGAGGAAATTGTATGAGTAAAGGTAGGATTGACTCAAAAGATGACAACAAAAGCAGTTATTTGGAACACCAGAAATAAAAAAAAAAGTAGCTTAGTTAACTAGTTAAATATTTAAATTACCATCTTAAATATAAGCAAAAAAAGTCAACCAGCACTAGTATTACTATTTTTAAGCTCAGTTTGAAAAGCAATGAATGAGTCTACAAACTGAAAAACAAAAAAAAACCAAAAAAGACATTTTCACATGTTAACAAATGTTTTAAAATCATGTCATTAACATCAGTGATGTAGGTACTGATACTTAATTAATGCACCAATGCTTTTCAAATCAACTGACTACATACCTGTACAAAAAGCTCTTATTTTGTTCATCTACATTCTAATTAAGAGATTCAAAAGTATATGTTATTTAGGAGATTAAACTTACACAGAAAAAACCATCTGTATGACCTAAGCATAAAAAATTTATTTGTATCTATGAAAACCACTAGAGAGGCATCAAAGCCTCCACATGAACAACCCTGTGTTCCAACAGAAGTGCTGAACACTTTGATGGTCCCCTTCCAAACTGTAAGTGCACAGGTGTCCAGCAGTGAATAGGAACAGACACCTCCATACCTATGAGGTCCTGCTCATCCATCCTGAAACACGAGGCTTTCATGGACAAGTCCAGCACTCGAATACATCCATCATCTGATGCCAAGACCACCTTGTCTGACGTGCACCAATCCACGTCCAGGATGCGGAAAGTGATGTTCCTGCCGCTCCTTAAACTGCTCACCATTTGTACCTGAGAAGGGCAGGCAGTTTGCATTTTCAGTAGGCTCTCCATCACACACTGCAAGGCTGTGTCCCAAACCCACGAGGCACAGCACAAAATGCACAATAAAAGGTGAAGTTAGTCAGAAATCATTTTAATAATGGTCTTTTCTGGAGAGTGGGGAACTTTGAAACCTTGGAGTAGCTCACATGGTTGCCTTGCAACAAAGCTTTTTCCTAATTTAGAGCAGAGAAAAGATCCTTTTGAGCACAGCTGTACAGCTGTCCTTTTGTTATCCTTTCTGACACAAAATTTCCATGGTAAACTGGTAGAAATTTACATTCCCTCTTTAATTCCAGTCCCTGAGCATGTGCAGCAAGACCAAAGTGAAGCTCTCATTTCTTAACTCATGCTTTTCATGAACATAAACCCTGTTGATAAAATACTGAACTTAGCTAGAAATATGTTTAGATATAGTATTAACATAACTTTATGGGAACAGGAGATTCCTCATCCACAAACAAAAGACTCTAAACTGTGCTTTCAACCACTGGTACTCACCAGTTTCAAAATTGGACATTTTGAAACTCTTCTGTAGCATCACAGAACATTACAATTGTTAATATAAGGAAATATAAGCAAAGATTCCACTGCAATCAGCATTCTGCTGTTTCCTTTCACTTATTCTAGAGCAAAGCATGGAGTCAGAGAGATGTCAGGTACAACAGCTCTAGGGCCTGATCATTTTCATCAGTGAGACAATCAGGACTGGTTGTAGGCAAAGTTGAAGTTCTAAGGAGAGGATTACATGTATAATAGGACTGAGACTATAAAATACTACTACAGATATTCTGAAAGATTTTCGGCTGAAATTGTGAATTTAATTTTAAATGCTTTCATGTAAAAAACCTCCTTTGTCCTACAAAAAAAGAGGGAACAGCTACAGGTGGAATATCTCAAGACATCAAAACTATTCAAATGTGTTTCAAGGAGAGACTCATGGGATAATATTCTACTCTGCTTAGGTAATTCACAGTAGCTGTTCATATCTGTTAGCCAACTCTTATCACCAGCAAAGATTCATATTGCACTAATTGAGTAGCTGAGTTTGGAGCTGGTAAAGAAATACCTCATACCCTGAACCTGTTCCAGGGGGCTAAGTTAAAACAGGACAATTATCTTTCCTTCCCTATGGTATCATAATCCCCTGAAAGACCTATGAAGCAAACCCCAGATTTGTGAACACAACTACAGAAATTCTGAGTAAGATGAGAAGCTAGACAATGTTAATTAACAGAATATCTAGTTTTCTGGTACTCCCTAACAAATTAAATCTCCTCTTGACTACACACAGAAGTTAAGAAACCTGTAGTGAAAGTAATCACTTGTCCACAGATTAAACTCTACAACTGGGGACACCCCCTTAAATTTTAAAGGTCTGCCTCAAAACCATTGCAAGGGAATGAAAAAGAGGATCTCAGACACATTGTCAGCTTTATGAGTGAAAGGTACTTTTCATTGATGGCAGCTTAAAAATGTTTTATAGGAAGTAAAAGTCTTCTGAGAAAAGCCATCTGACTTGATCATACAACTGTCAGCAAGAAATCATGACTCAGTAAAACTTAATCCCTCACTCACCCTGATTTTCACAAGTAATGTGTGTCCTTTGAAAAGCAGTGCATATCAAACACTGACCTCTTTTGAATCCCAAATTTCTGCTCCATCGTTGTACATTGCAAGAAGTTTTTGATTTCCTTTCCCTGGAGCAAATCTTATCTTTTTCACCCAACTTCGGTGTGTGGGGATCCCCCTGAGAAAAGGGAAGGGCAAGATGAGCATCAATCATTCTCCACCTAATATTGTGGGTAATTCAATCCTATCCATGAACTTTGCAAACCCTGATATTGCACAGATTGAGGAGAACAATCTGTCTGTTCACACATAAATGGCTATCCAGATTATTACAACCAAAATGATTAAATGCTTAAATAAATACTACAATTCTTAATGTTTTACCAGAAACCATTGCAGATTTAATGTAAGAAATGTATCCAGCTGGTTTTAAAACTTTAACTGAATGTTTATTATTCTGAAAACACAAAAGATTAAATGCAGAGATCTGCAACACAGGTGAAATTTTCTGAATTTTGATTTTAATATATGTGCTCTTTCCACCTCAGGACACCCCCTTAAACAACAAAAATGAGAAAGGATGAAAAAAGCCCACATTCTAACACTCATGATCTGATGTTTATTGTATTCATACCTGGATACTCTAGCTTTCAAATCCCAGAAGTTTAAGTTTCCATCAACATCTCCAAGAACCAGTATATCCCCTTTCCAGGCAATACATGTGATGCTACCCATACTTCCCTGAAAATATTTAAGAAGCAGAACAAAGTCTTGTGATTAATAAATCCAAACACATGAATAAACATCTCAACACTGGTTTCAAATTTTTTAAAAAATACTGTATGACAACATAGACCAAATTCTACTCAGTTCAAACAGAAACAATTATCAAAGATAAGCATTTAAGTCAGTCATATTTGCTTCAATATGCTTCAAAAGGCATTTTCTTACAAAAAAATTTGGGGTTATAGCAAAGGAAATTACTTCTCTGTCTCTTGTTGCAAGGAAACACCAACAAGACAGACCTCACCAATCACAACACTAGCATACACTAAAGAAGGAAACAAAAATAAAAAAATACCTACTTGCAAGTATCAAAGCCTTCAAGAACCACTTAAAAAAGAAAGAAGTCTTCAAAGTAACTGGGAAAAGAACTTAAAACTCACAAAAGAAATGTTCTGGCCCACTCAAGTCCTCTTCATGACAAAATAAGAAGAAATCCATTAACAGAACACAGTCATGCTTCAATAACTTCTTTGTTATTCAAGATCTTGTAAATGCTTTACTAAAATTCTTAAAAATATGTAATTTATTCAGAGGGCAAGTCGGGATCTATGAAGATTCTAACTGATAACAAAAATCTTTTATTTCAACAGTGTTTTCAACAGAACAACAATAAGATTGTATAAAGAGAATTGCCAAAGTTTTTGAAGCTGGAATTCATATTTCAGATTTCAAACTACTGCATTAGTGACCTCTTGCAGCTACAAAGCATATGCCTGATTTTTTTGCTGGAAATCATAGCTAAGCAAAAAATTAAAGCATCAATGACAGAAAACTGGAACTCACATCAGGAGGAATTCTTGCACTGTCTTTTACTGAGTTTCCTTCTACTGTGAGATGATAAACCTGCCCATCAGCACCTGTAAACACAAAGTGCTCTCTGGCAGAAATGTTCTGGCTCAGCTCTGATTTACTTTCAGCTTCCTGTAACAAGCTTTAAAAAGAACACAATGAGATGCAGTTATTTCTTGAAATTAGAATGGCAAGGCAAATTCTATCTATTGCAGAGAGGCAGCACAAAAAAAAAGCATATATCCTTCAAAACAACTTATCTAGAAGCAACAGGTAACTCATTCAATGTTTCCACTCTTGTGGGAATGTCCAGGGGCAAATATCAGTTTGACTTTAAGAACCTGGAAACCCATGGGCTGCTACAGACACACCTGAGAGAAACAGGTACATCGAAGCACATCAAAGTCCCACACATTAACATTAAAGGGAAGTTAAAGGGATGTTCCACAGGAAAATGGCACAGGGTGGAAAAACCAGGAGTGATGTAGAAGAGCACCAGATCAGAGTGAGAGATACCTGATCACAGAGGATTCCACACTGGTGACTTCAGTGTCTGATGCCACTGTCTGCCGGGCCATGGCCTCCCGGGCTGCCAACTGCTTCTTCCTCAGGCTTTTCAAGTTGTGAGAGGGTGACCATTCCTGTGAAAAATGGCCCAGGAAAAATGGAAACACAAATGTTTATTCCCTGAATTTAATGGGGATTTATAATGATTTCCAAGAAGATTGTTGTCTGATACCTCCCTCCATCACCCAAGGGGCAGACCAGATTTTTCCACCAGTACTTCCTTTTCTCTTGTCTCTGTATTATGGTAGATGAAAATGGTGACAGAATGTTAAAGCACTTAACTGAATATGCTGCAGATACTGTAACATTTGGCTCCAAAATTGTTCACAGATTTTTATATTATTTCAATTTCCTACATTTAAGAAAATGTAAGTAACATAAACCAGGAAGTAACAGAATTCATTCCTTACCAAAGCAGTGGCTGTAGGGAAGTTTTTAGACATTTCTCTAAGCAGAGTGCATGTTCTGACATCCCAGATCTCCAATGGTTTGTCTTTAAATACCACAGCTAGATACTGCCTAGAACAAATGAGAATTTACTACAGAAAAAGTAATTCGAGCATTTTCCTTCACATGCATTGTTCATATCAGCACTCTGGAAATCATTAATCATATTAATTTGGCTCAAATCCTCCCCTGAGGATTTGATTCAGATTTTTGTGAATTTTTCAGATTTTTTCAGATTTCAGATTTTTTTCAGATTCAGAAATTTGTGAATTCTGAAACAAACCACGGCTGCTCTTAATTTTTTAACTCTTCCAAATTCTCTGAAATTTATAAATAATTCTGAAAATATACCTATGCATGCTGGTGGACATTAATATTTTCCTCCACTGTGAAGAAAAAAGCCTTTAAGATTTAGAGACAATGCCTTATTAAATTCAAAACCACTTTAATTGACACAGGAAAGTGAAGTAACCTCTAAGAATACTACCATTATTATTTTTGATACTATGAAGACCAGGGCCTCTTGTTACAGGCCTGAGTTCACAATAATGAGGACTAGAAAGTAAACAATTTGGTTGTTTACCAGCTGACTTTTCAAACAACTACTGGTTTTCCAGTAGACAATTATTATAAAGGTGTAAAATACTTAGAAAAACCAGTAGTGATGAAAAATCACCCAATGTTTAATTCTGAACTTCCTAGTTTTAAGGACGAAGTTATAGAGAACTAACTCATAACAAAATCAAAGTTGACAAAAACTGTTCAACACTTTTAATCACCCTCATATTACCAAAATGCATATTCAATAAACACAATTCTTATAAGAAATCAAATACTAATGACTGATCCTGCAGTGTGATTGGATCCTGAAGTGACAGAGACACAGAAACATCAGAGCTTTTGCATTTGGAATTAATATTTTTCTCTTAGTGCTGTTGTACGTTTTTCTAGACACCCTAAAGTGTTTTTTCCTGGAATATCTCAAGGACTCTCATCCAGCAAAGTTTATAAACTTCACAAGGCTGTTCCACTTACTTCAAATGAGACACCTTTATCATTTCAATGGCTGGCTCGTCATTGCCTCGCTCCCCACGGAAGGCGACGCTCCTGCCTGCAACACAAAAACATGGGGAAAACAGAAATAGTCACTAAACTAAATATAAATATAGAGATACTTTATAAACTATTCTCTTTGTAAACAGAAACACTTTACAAACCAAACCAGAACATCTCCATCTAACCTGCCATCTTTTACATTATTCTTATCATTGTTGAAGTTTTGCTTCTCTTCCTTTCCAGCTAAAAGAACAAACCCTAAGAATTTACAGGCTTATCCCCTACAAAATTTCCAGCCACTTGTACAAAGTGTTGCAGAAATACAGGTTTTAGACACATCACTAAAATAAATAATGATCTACAAACACAGGGGCACCAAAGCACCTCTTGTGTTTTACTCTCCTTAGCTTTCAAGGAAAATTCAAGCTCTTAAACTTTAGCTCCTCTTGTGGTTGCTTGTAGCTAAATTACTTATGTTAATTATGTGAACAAATCTAGTCATCAAGAATGTGGTTAGAGCTGCAGTGACAAAGGCCAGGCCACAGGAAATCTTCCACCTCTATTTTTTTCAGTAGTGATGAAACACCTTAGGAATTATCTTCCATAGTTTTATTCAGAAACATAAGTATGAAAAATTCACATACAAAATTTATGGTTATCAAAGTGTTCATAAAGTAAACACAAATCAGCACAGTTTTCCAAGTCCCAAAATAGAAAGTTGGGCTCATAGGTGATGGAAGATCCAACAATCAAACAATTAGTTTAAGTAGTTATAACTTTCTTACAAGCTTTGAAAGAGGAAATCTAAGATTTTTAAGTAAACCAAATGCTCAGGTCTCAGGTATTCATATTAACTTGAAATCTGCAGAAATATTGAGCCTTTTATCAGTTCTGTTTATGTCAATACTGATTTACAAGCTGAGTGAAAAATCAACACCTCATTTAACATGAGATTAATTTCAGAATGTACATATCCTTTTTGTTTTGAACAAAAAACATGATATTGAAAAAAATTACAATACTGTCACATTACAAGAATAACATCTTTGTGCAGCACCCTGGAAATACAATGATTTTTTCCACAAGCCTAAAAAAACCAATAAAAAAATCACTTTACACGACATAAAGCAATTCAGAATTAGCCATGTGTTACAAGATTCAGGCTCTTCAATTAGAAATTAAATGGCTCCATGTTTTCACATTCAAAAATAATTTAGAATTAGTGAAGTACTTCCTATTTTGGGCTGTCTGATGTCCCCAGTTCTATCTCCCAGTATTGTGCAAATATTGAGTTCAATTACAAATATATTTGTCACATTATAAGGCCAGAAAAATTGAAAAACAATAAAACATGTTATTTTAGATATCAACAGTATCTTTTAAACAGCTGTTTACTTTTTAACCTTTCCAATTCTTTATAAAGGTATCAGATTTTGCTGCTAAAATACCTATTTTTCACACGTTCACACACTCAAATTCTAGCCTGCATGAAAAATTACCTGTTGCTGACACAAACCACAATAAATAGTTCAACACTATTGCAGGTGCATGTGAAGCAGTGAGTGCAGAATATGACAACACACATTTGACAATATGCAGTTTGTGAACAAAATCCATCAGCAATACCTGTGCTGTGTGAGTGCTTCTAACCCCCCCTGCTGCCATTATTCATTCTTTTAACAAGTCCAAGCCACAGAGGTTTTTGCAAAGGTATTGGTTCAAATCTGTCTCTAGAGCACCAGACAAAACACATGATGTGACTCCAAAAGGACAGAAGAGCAGGAACAGTTAAAACTCTTCTTTATTATTTTATTTTCTCATGACAGCAGAAGGAATAAAAAGAAATACAGTATAAATAATAATAAAAAGAATAATAGTAATNCCACCCCCCAAAAAATCTGTCAGCTCCTGGAGCAGATTCCTCAGGAAACACTAACCTGTTGGCAGGTCCACCAGCTGCAGCTCATTCCTGACTAGTCCCAGATTGTTGGGTGTTGATGTGGCAAAGGAAATGAACCCAGTCAAGCTTATCCACTCAATTCCCCTGGGATCAGAAGGGAGCACATGGAGCATGTTAGCCAAAATATTTGAATGGCTAGAAAATAACCTGGACTGAAATACAGGGGGTTTTTAATGCATATTCTTAAAAAAAACAGCACAGGAGTAATTTTCTGCACTCTGTGGAAACATCATATAGAAGTATAAAAAGAAGCTATGCATTTACAACTATGATGTTAATGTAAGTTTATCAAATTAAATCAGGGGGCAGCTTTCTTTACAGACTAAACTAGTTGTTCTTTGGTTAAAACAAAAGTTTCCTAAATGCAATGTAGATGGGTGAAAACAAAAAGTACTCCCATAATATTTTGCACATATCATCTACAGCCATATTTATTATTTTAGTTCAAGCTTTAAAAATATGAGCAGTTTTATCTCTAAGTCCTCAAGACAAGTTGAAAATTTAAGACCAAATCTTTTTCCCAGCAGGACCTATGAAAATTCAACCAATAATTTCCATCAGAATGAGAAGTACTTATTGATTAATTGAAACATTACAGGAATGATTGAACAGAAATCTACAACTGCAGTAATGTGTGACATTGCCAGTCTCCAAAGGGTTGTAAACACAGGGAGCTTTCTGAAATGGAAGAAATGTGAATTCTACCACCTTTCCATTTTTTATCTATTACTCTCCTAGTTTTTTGGAAAAAGCCCAAATACTCATAGTGCATTGTTACTGCTGGGAGTCATTCACCATTCTCCTTCACAGACCTGAAGCATTTTCTGTACTTCTTTCATCAGCTCAGATTTAACAGGGCAAGTCCCTTTTCTGCTGCCTGGCCAGCTGTCAATACCAATAAAAATCTACAGAAACCCAAGACACTCATAACCAAAAGGCAACCTCAGCCTTGCTAACTGCTTGCACCTGAAACAATAGAATTTCTGTTCCTGTCTTACATGTAAATTTACAATCTGAAGACAGTGGTTTAAATTTTAATGAAGGAAACAAGTAATGCCTTCCCTATTAAAATAGCCCCATTTGCAAGATTTCCCCATGAAAGACATCTTTTCCTACCAGAACTAATGGTTACATTCAGCTGTGAACTACTTTTCAGACTGAATCCACTCTTTTAAAATATAAAATCCAGAGATTCTATACATTCAACTTGCCTCAGTTACTTCAGGAGTAAGACTCAGTTATTTTGATTAATGTTTCCAATGCAAACAAATTACAGGGTGTACCGAAGTGGATAAAAAACCAAATTACTTTTCTAATTGGGAATGGATTCTTGTGACTTTATGACATGTCAGCTGCTACTTAAATTTAAGGATTATTAGAAAAAGAGAAAGGTGAGATTGGAAATAAAACCATACATGGTACTAAAGTGGTAGTAGGTATTTTTCATTCTAATTTCTCTATTCAAGCAAAGTTTTTTTTAGGAGGTGATGAATGTTTGCAAAGCAGTTTCCCAAAGGGCAGTCAGCTTAAATTTAAATGCTAAAACAGCTTCAATTCAACTGCTAAAATTTGGATGTAATGCAGTAATTTCCACGTTTTGCCTGAAGGCCATATTATTCTTACAGTCTGTGAGATTTTAATTTTAAAAATAAAAGCTGTTCCAGCCTTGGCCTTGCTGAGCTTCAGTGAAAAAGAATGAGAAGCAGTGCTCTAGTCTTAGCAATCTGTCAGAACAGCAGAAGCAGCAGTGAGAGGTGCAAATGTGCCACTGGACTAGAAGCTACTCTGCTGGCATTTGATTTATGTATCTCAAATATATTCTTCTCTGCACTGAAGATGGATCATCATCTCCTGTTTGGCCACAACAGCTTAGGTTGGTTGATGTAGAACAAGTATCAGACTTGGGTGGTTTGTGGTTCTTCTACTTCCTCTTAGTAATAAGAATTATTTGCAATTGTTTCTATCCTGAAGGAAGACTGACCTGCTCACAGCCAGCAAACAGACTATAAACCCCTTCCTGGCTTTTTCCCCTCACTTATGTTCCTAACAGGAGCCTACACTTTCCTTCTCTGTGTGCACTGAAGCATTTCTGCTGCTTCTTGCTTCAATCTCCCTATAAAAATAAAATTAAACTCAAAAGAAAAGTATTTCCTCACGTAGTTCTAAACAAATAGTGAAACAGCTAAGTAATAATCATGGATAAAATGACTATTCAAGGTTACTCCCAAGTGTGAAATATGTTAAAAGGAGGACAAAGAATTCCTCCTCCTAATCAAAAGACAGAATTTCAGAAAAACAAACAAAAGCCCAAACAAACAAAAAATCAGAATGTGACTATGTATGAAGCTTCTACAAAGGAACGTTTAATCTCAAAAAAAAATAAATATTCCAACACCCAAACAAGTCAGTGGCCCAATTTTAGCACACTTGATTTGTAAAGGATAATTGCCTTACTTTTATTACATTCTCTTCCTAAACTACAGAGCACTGAAAATTCTGCTGGCCTGGAGTTACCATTTCAGGGTATTCTCAATCACATACTAAAATAATGATGTTCCCTGAAAGTGTATTTCCAGATATAGAGGCATTATCCAATCTGCATTTTGGAGGTAAATTAAGAATTCCCATTGAAAGACAAACTGTTGCATTCCATGAAAATTAATCAAAATAAAAAAGAATCCCTGTGCCTTAGTCTAAATTGCTTGAAGCATTCCCTTGAACTTGTAAAAATTATTTAGAAAGTTGTTCAGACCACTAAGGAAACTCTAACAAATATTTAAAAGACTTACCAGGATAAAAGCTTATGGTTAAACAGAATTCACAAACATTTTATTTTAGTTCTAAAACCACTACTTGTTGAGGACAGCTGCTAGAAAGACAATGTATTCTTGAAGTTTCTCAAAAGCTGCAAACTCTTTACAAATTGAAAAGCCCAAAGTAACAATACTTCTAATAAAAACAAAGCTTTTTTTCAAAAGTATATTTATTTCCTCCTCTCTCTCCATCTTACTTTTTCTTTTTTGATCTGTGAAATGTTAGTAGTGGGTTTTATTTTGAATTTTATAATCACTTTAACAGAAAAAGGACTATCCTCTTGTGCTGCATAACAAAAAATGAAACAAAAATAATTTCATAAGTAGTTGGTGGTATGAAACCAAAAGATTCAAATGGTTTAGAACAGAAAGGGGAATTCTATTCCTACAGTGCCGACCAGTAACACCTCAAAATAAATAAACTTCTCTAATTTTGGTGGTAGATTCCAAGCAGGTTTCCATAATGAACTCTCAGAGCTACCTTTTCTGCCACCTGCACTTCACTTCTTGTAGAATGCACAGTAAAATGCAGACCTTAACCAGTTAAAGGCTTC
>WEIV01004020.1:1104-26538 GCA_013390005.1 Calyptomena viridis
CATTCTGTACAACTTCCTTTTAATTAAAATCAGAGTTCTTCTAGATATATGTATTAAATCAGTTGAATACAGAAGCAAAATTCAACTCTAGAGATGAAATTATTAGGACAGTTGTTAATCATTGTAAACCCTGACTGCATTAAAATGTTTGAATTTATTGAATCAAAACACTTTTCATCCTTTTTTTTTGTCATGCTGCCTCCTAAACTGCCCTTCTCATATGGCAAGATTGGAAAATTCCCTACAGCCCATTATCAAGTTCACAGATCCCTTTTGGCAAATTTGATNCTGCAAGGTAAATGATCCTATGAATGAGCATCCTCATTTATTTTAGATGCAAGTTGTGTATTTGCTGTGCAGACATAGTCCATTCTGTGATAGAAAGAATTTTGTTCCTCAGCAAAAAGTAACTGCTTCCTAACTTCAAAGAAGTTTATCGACATCAGAAACAGTCTTAGAATTAACCTCAATATTCATCCTAATCTTTCCATGAATTTAAAATCCTCCTTAGTTCCAGTGTGATGCTCTTACAGGACAAACTTTCCAAGATGTTAAAAAAACCCCAAACCATACCTTGGTGTTTGTCACTTCCAATGCAACTTTGGAGCCTTTTGTAGCTGGGGAAGTTGGCTTTTCAGCTCGTTGTGAAGGGATTCCATTCATAGTGGGAAGCTGATTGTGCAGAATAGAAGAGAGGCAAAGCTGCACAGTCTCCTTCAGAGCTTTCAGCTGGGACTCCTGGGGAAAATGAGAAATCATTTTCTTAACTTCTCTAAGATGGGTTATGATGAACAGAATTGCAAACTTTATCTCTCTGCATTAAACCAGACACTTATGAGCAGCTGCTGCTTTTACTTATTCATGGAAGGAATAAAGGCTGTATTTTTATATGATCTGGTTACTGTACACACCAAACTGCCTAGAAAGTCACTGCTCTCTCTTCCCTTTGCTCCATGCAGTTTTATCCACATTGATTATTACAAACAATAATTAAATACAGTTTTTCTGTAAAGAAAAATACAAAATACAAATATCTACAAAATAATCTACAAAATATCATACAGTGCCCAGCTTTTTATGTGTAACAGAGAAGCTACAGAGAAGTCGTAAGTATTGCAAAGACACAGACTTTGCATGGTTTTGTTTATAACATCTGAAGTATTTTTCCACACATTATAAAGATGACTTCCAACAGAGATGACTTGCCTCATGAGCATATTACCTGTGCAACACAGTGAAGCAAAGGTAGGTCTTTTGAACAGTTAACATGTTTGTCTAGATCCGCTACTGACCATCAAGCCAAATTAAAAATTCTAAGTGGGGAAGTACTTGCAAGTCATGTTAGAATAGTCATGCTATTTTATTCACAGAAATATAGATAGATGTAATAATGGAAAGAGAAGTCTGTAATTGAACTAAGTTGAGACAGTAAGAACAGTGAGATAATTACAGCACTGAGAAAATCTTATTTTAAATCTTTGCTCCATGAAAGCAAGATATGTCAAATGTTAGCTATTGAGGTAACTTCTTCATACACATTTCAAGGGGAATTGGCCTTAAATTTCAAGGGCATTTGGCCTTAAAAAGAACCTCTAGCTTTTTTTCTTTTTATTAAGAATGCACCTATAAATACAGGTGACATCAGTACATTTCAATCATAAAGATTTTTTTTTAAGGCACATTAATCAAGGTATACCACAGCAAAAGCTGCTAGAAAATAGATGTGTAAGTAACATTACACACCACATATTAAGTATGTGAAATATTACATATACAATACAAAAGTATTTCACAGTTATACTAATCCTAAGTAATGGCATACACCATGTTGGTTTAGTCTATTTGCTAAGCAAATATTTTTGAGAACATGACAAATATTCCGTTATACATCAGAGTAAAAGGGAAAGGATTACTTTATCCATCTGGCTTGGGGATCTTTTAGTTTCTAATTAACAGCAGAAGATCTTAGCATGACTCTTTTCATGCAATATGTCTTTTACCCTGACTTTTCAAGAAGTGACTGCACAGGCAACAAAAATCACAATTTCTTATGGTTAAACCAGCAGAGGTGGCAGACTGACTGATTTTGCATGATGATATGGACACAGTCATTCTAACACTATACGACCCTAGTGCTCCCTGCAGATCACACTGAACTAAAATCCTCTCATCCAGAAATTCCTCCGGATAATTTCTCATCTTCTCCCACTCCTGCCACCCAGTACTTGTTCTGCCTTGGCTCCAGCCAGATATTCTGCCATTTCAAAGGTAAAAGAAGAACAAGTACATCTGTTTTCATCCTGTAGGTAGCATAATTCAATATTGACTTTGCTGATAGGAGATCTATAAGTGAGTACCAAGGAAGCACAGCTGAAGGAAACACTATTGGAACAACTATTTGACCAAGTGCTCTATAATCTTGCATTGGTGTGACTGTGGTCAGAACAGTTTGCTTACTGGTCAAAATACTGCCAACATATGATGCATGTCTTCAGATTTCCCCAATCTGTTTATACTCCTATCACATGGTTGGATCCACAGAATCATCAGGGTTGGAAGAGAGCTTCAAGACCATTCCAGTCCAACCATCAACAGAGCACCACCATAAATACTTATAAATCCAAGGGCCACATCCAGACGCCTCTTTCACACTTCCAGAGACAGTGACTCCAGCACCTTCCTGGGCAATTTACTCCAACACCTGACTACCCTTTCAGTGAAAAAACATTTTCTAATATCTAATTTGAACCTTCTCTGGCACAATTTCAAGCCATTTCCTCTCATCTCTTCCCTTGGGACATGGCAGAAGAGACTGTCCCCTGCCTCACTACACCTTCCTTTCAGGTAGTTGTAGAAAGCAATGAGGTTCCTCAGGAGCCTCCTCTTGTCCAGACTAAACATGTCCAGTTCCCTCAGCTGTTCCTCATAACATTCTCTAGACCCTTCAGCAGCTTCACTGCCCTTCTTTGGAACCAAAATGTCCTTTTTGAAGTGAGTGGCCCAAAACTGACCACAGTACTTGTGGTCCCACCAGTGCTNNNNGCTTCAAGACCATTCCAGTCCAACCATCAACAGAGCACCACCATAAATACTTATAAATCCAAGGGCCACATCCAGACGCCTCTTTCACACTTCCAGAGACAGTGACTCCAGCACCTTCCTGGGCAATTTACTCCAACACCTGACTACCCTTTCAGTGAAAAAACATTTTCTAATATCTAATTTGAACCTTCTCTGGCACAATTTCAAGCCATTTCCTCTCATCTCTTCCCTTGGGACATGGCAGAAGAGACTGTCCCCTGCCTCACTACACCTTCCTTTCAGGTAGTTGTAGAAAGCAATGAGGTTCCTCAGGAGCCTCCTCTTGTCCAGACTAAACATGTCCAGTTCCCTCAGCTGTTCCTCATAACATTCTCTAGACCCTTCAGCAGCTTCACTGCCCTTCTTTGGAACCAAAATGTCCTTTTTGAAGTGAGTGGCCCAAAACTGACCACAGTACTTGTGGTCCCACCAGTGCTGAGTACAGGGGGATAATCACCTTCCTAGTCCTGCTGGCCACACTGTTCTTCAGATTTGGACTCTGGTAATGCAAAATTTGTCAGTCTTCCAAGGATCCATGATGGGAAACAGAAAAATGCTGTAGTGTAAAAAACACTGTCAGCACAAACTTAAATTAAATAAATATTTACATCGAACAAAAGTCAGTGCAAATAATTTTTTTAAGCTGTGTCTTTCTCATTTGCCTGCCCTCATCTTAAATAACTTTGCAGCTGTACTTAACGTATCTTAATTAGTTTCACTGATTTCAGCACCATCACTCCCAGGTACCTGCAATTAAGTATTCATCTGAATCACTGCAAGGCTTTAATTTGTTTTTGGCAAATTACACCAAAACATTCACAGCTGATAAACACGCTGATAAACACACTTCTTACTTTGTCAAGAGCTGCTTTTTCCAACTCATCTCTTGCAACTGCTAGTTTTTGCTCCAGATCTGTTAGCTGTTGTGCCTGTGAAAATAAAGGAAAAAAAGATGATGCAACCTGCAATGCATTTTTTCCCCCCTAGTTTTTCACGTGAGAGAGGAAAGGATATAAACTTCACAAGTAATATATATTAATTGGGTCAGAATTCCTTGAAAAATGTCCAGGCCTCAAGGGATAAGGTTTTTTTTCCCCAAGGAAAAAAAATAAGAATATATGTGGGAACTGTGCTCAAATGTGCTCCATTTATGTGAATGCAAGTTTATTATAATTTCAATGCCAATAAGAAAATTAATTCCATACTATAAAAAATTCAATATTATGTCATAATATAATTCTAGAAGATTCAAGGTATTCAAATAGCTTTTTATTATTTTCTTCATTTATCTGACACTATTTTGCAAACACTAAGAAGCTAACTTAGCTCAGAAGGACTGATGGCTTTATACAATGTATATATCGTGTATGGAGTACTCTTTTAAATGCTTAGTAAATAAAGACAATTATTTTCTCTCCCCTTCTCTATGAGCTAAACAAACTCAGCTTGAGAGGAAAACATTCTCTGCAAGCACTTTCCATTTCAGGGAAGCAGGAGCTCCCAGCTTCCAGCAGTTTTCAGCCTTGTCATTAACAATATTACTGTGCAAACAAAAGCAGCGGGGTACAGGTTCCTTTTTCTGTTGTATTTGCAAAAAACCAGCCCACTCATTGTTTTCCCTGTTAGAAAGGGAACAATAGAGAAGGACACTGGACCAACCAGTTACCTTTTCTCTCTGAAATTCTGATTAAGTAAATGAACACTTTGTGCAGAATAACTGGATAAAGTTCTCATTACACGTTTTTCATTTTGACCCAATATTTGCAAGCACACTTTCCCCTCACCATCCCATGCTCACCAGATTTCTGGAGTTCATCCCCAGCCAGATACTATTTTCTTGACAGACTTTTCAAGATCTCATGCACTCTCTGACTGTAGCTTAATGTATAGCTGCCTACAGCACAGATTAAGGCATAGCCACACAACATGAACGCTACATAAACTCTATAAAGATGGTTAACTTGGTCTGTGTTGGGACAATGAAAGTCCTTCCAGCACATGTCAGAGCTGAGGTGATGAGCTTAGTTCTCAAGAGACATCTCAAGGAATGTTTACTAGCAGTAGGCATAGGTTGTGCTGGCTGATAAAATAACAAAAGCCTGGAATTTTCAGTTCCATCTCGTGTAAAAAACTAATTAGTTGTATTTTAAAACAGGATAAGGCATTTATGTTCTGATTTAAGACAGCAATTTCATTGGTCAAAACCAATCTTGCTTCAAAGTAGAAGTCAACTGTCTTCTCAGATGCACGAAAATCTTTTATGAAGTGCAATCCCTAATTTCCACTGCATCACACTTCCTACACCTGACACCAGTCACTACCACAACACACACATCAGACTTCTGGTCTGGTTCCTCGGTTTGCCAACAGAGCAGTACAGAAGGAATTCTTACACTTTATGAGTTTGCAAAATTTCAGTGGATTTATCACTGGCTTACAAGAGAAAAAAATTGCTAAGATATAAAAAAACTGCCGGAGTTCAGTAACATTTGCAGCCATTCCTAAAAATGGCACATATTGTCACTCCCAATAAACATCGTCACAGACGATGTTGGAAAAACTGAACATTAAGTTTGGCTCTATGTGATGCAGAGACACTTTTAATTAGATGCTAGAACTAGGACAAGCAATTTCATTAACATTTTTTATTGCTACTTACTAAAATATTTTCCAGTACATTTATACAAATTAATCAGTTTTCAATTAATTAAAATCAAGAATTGAAAAACTGTATATATAACTGAATAATTTCAATTGCCATTAAAAAGGAAATGATACAAAATAACACACATGATAAAGGAGAGGCCAGGACAGCACCTCAGATCGTGTGCATTACTAAAGAATTAGGATTAGATGGAAGACAATGACTTGCAACATGGTGAAAATTTATTCTTCCAAAGGACAGGCTCATATGTATTAGCAAAGTCTTCCTGAACGCATCGTTTATCAAGACTAATACTTATTTTTCAGAATACTGTCATATTTGATGGACTAACATTTTCTATAACTTTCATGTATATTTATTTTATTTCACAGAATACTGAGCAAATAGGTCAGTGACATCAATCCAAGTGACGTCAAGTGAAAATAAAACTCTGGCATTAAGAATGCATTTTGATGAACCACTCACTTGAAAGCAGTGATACTTATTTACATCTTAGTTCCAAGACTGCAGAAAAATCAGACTTTTTTTCCAAAAAATTTTGTCTATCAAGGCTAAATTCATGTTGCAATAGCTTCACTGCTGCTGCAATTTACAACTTAAATGGTTTGGATTCTTAACAAAGACAAAAGACCAGCAGGACTAGACAAGCCCAATTCTGAGAAGCTGCAAAAAGCCTTTAAAAGATTAACCCAGAAAAACTCAAAAATAGTAGGTTTCTCTTAGGTATTCTTGTAGAGTGAGGTCTTGAAGAGGAAAGAGTTAATTTTTAAGAGATAATATCTGCCTTCCAGTACCTAAAGGGTGCCTATAAGAAAGCTGGGAAGAGACTTTTTACAAGGGCAGGGCATGACAGGACAAGAGGGAACAGCTTCAAACTGGCCGAAGGTGGGTTTAGATATTAGGAAGAAATACACTTTCTCTTCTATTCTTTATTGTGAGAGTGTTGGGGCACTGGGCACAAGTTGCCCAGAGAAGCTGTGGCTGTGCCACCCCGAAAGTGTTCAAGGCCAGGTTGGACAGGGCTTGTAACTACATGTTCTTTAACAAAAACCATTCTATGATTCTATAAATCATTTTTTCATCTTCTGAAAAAGTGCACTGAGCAATTATGGTCAGTGAAGCACATTTTTCTAACTCACTTGAACAAATGTACTTACCTTTACTCATTATGAATTACATTACACTAAATGCCCATGTCTTTGAGATGATGACTCTGAATGTTCAAGAATTTATAAATAGCATATAAACATAACCTTGATATGTTTGTATTCCTCAAAGTCACTCAAAAGCAACAAAACGGGGGCAAGACAGAAGTTTTGTTATCTGAAAAACAGTGGCCAGAAGCTCTATGCTTCTCACTTCCTTAGTCATAGCAGAAAAAATAAAAACCTTTTCTAGTGGTCTTTTGTGTACCACTGCAGAAGTTATAGCTTGTGTTTGTTCTAAAAAATTCACCTTTTCAATGGTCTATCTTGGGACAAACATACCCATACACATCCAAGGAACAAATTACATGTTGTTGATAACACCATCTTCATTGCCCTCCTTTGGATGCTCTCCAATGGATTAATAACTTTCTTATATTGCAATGACCAGTCCATAGGCTTTTCAACTGACCTCTCCTCCTCTAAGTTCTCCCATTTCTTCTCAGAAGCCAGACAAAATCTTCAGCTTCTCGTCCTTGAGATGAGTTATTAAACTTTTCTGAATGTACAGGTCAACAAACCTAGGCTGCGACTCTGTGTATGATTTAACAAACCAAACAGCACAACGATTAACTAGGGGGAAAAAAATCTTATTTTTTCCTGAGAAGTGCTAGAAACATTCAATGATCAAACTCTGGGTGTGGGTCAGAGGGAGGACACCTTCACATTTCAGTCCTATTTGATCCCTAATATATTCATTGTTAACAGTGGCATATAAAGTCATGCAGGGTTCCAGTACAGGTCAGGCAGGTAATGCAGCTGCTCAGCTGCATAAATAACTACTACAAAAAATGGATGCTTGTTAGCACAGCCAAAAGATGGTTTTTTAACAGGCTTTTTGCCATTTTTTCCCCCCAGAGACTTTATACCTCATGTAAATGTGGAATATAAAGTATATAGTGATTGCTCTTGGTGGTGGTGCTGCTGGTTTTTTTTGTTTTGTGTTTAGAGTTTTATTTTAAACTTGTAAGTGCTCAAAACTCTCATAAAAAAAAATTCTCTTTCTTTTCCTTATGCAAAATTTAAAGGTTGGGAACTCTTATTTGGCCAGAAAAGACTGGGTTATGGCTTCACACTAGAAGGATTATTCAGATATGCAGAGATAAACAAAGTCATGTTTGCTTCTTTTTGCTTCAAGCCATGATAAATTGGAATTATATTCGGTCATCACAAAACTCTTAATAATGTATTTCATACAAAGGACTGCTGTTCATCAAGGACAACATTATCACACATTCTGATTAATTAGAAACATGACTGTAATGTTAAAACACACATTAAGTAGACTGAATATTCTCAACTCTATTTTATCCCTGCACAGGCCTTAAATAAAAGTTTAAGAAAAAAAGTAACATATTCACTGTAAAACTTTTATAATTGATAATATTTTTTAACTAGGATAAATTTTACAATTGAGAACCATTTAACTGTAAACTCAAACAAATTACTTTGTACACATAACTAATGGGCTTATTCTGTAAGCATTATTTGTATCTTAGAAAAACTTGTGCTTCTAAATTTCACTGTTTACTGTAGGATAAGGTGTCAAATGTAACTGAGAATTTTGGCTGCTATTACATTTAATCAGGCATGCAGCAAAAAACACATGTTCAAGCGTTTACAACACGAAAAGTCAGTTAAAAATAGCATTTCTGCAAAGTCTCACAACTTGTACGTTTTCTTACTGCTTATTACTGCTGCAATACTTTTATCTCTCATTTATGACTATATGAGATACATATTAAAAAAGGAAGTAAGACTTTTGTGATTTTTATTAGTGGAAATGTCACTTTTCCTTCCCCAACCCTCACATAAAAGTTGTTATAATGAGTGGAAAACAGCAGTTAGGGTTTTGGTAAAGTACTGAGACTCAACTAAAGGCAAATTACTATTTCTCTGCAGACACACATTCAGAGGGTGGGCATAAAAACCACATCACTCACCCTTGTGCCTGGTCTGCCATTTACCTTCTGGGGGGGATTTTCCTCTCTTCAGATCAGACCAGAGCACCTCATGTTTTAGCATGAGTTGTTATTTCCAATGGATAACCCATCCACATGATCACAACAAGCTGCTGCTCTTTCTTTTCTAAGTTAGTCTTCTTTAAACAATCGTTTATTTTAGTATTAAGGGAACAAGCACTGGGGGAGTAAGCATTTTACAATTCATGTTAGGTGTACCAGAACACTCTACACCTCTGTCAGCAGTGTGCTAGAAACATTTATTTCCTCTTTTCTTCAGAGAGGATTAGTTCACAAGTTGCCCAAAAGGTTCAGCTTTTTGGTTTTGGTGCTTCTTTGTAGGATTTGGCCGTTCCAGAGAATAGTGCAATTTAGTCAGGAAAATAGAAAACAGAACTACTTTTTCCTGGCAATATCACTTAGATCACTTTGTAGAGAGGTAAGTTCTTAAAAGTTTCCATTTTGAAAGCATTACCTCATATTCTGCTGCTGAAGAAAGTAAAAACTAAAACATCCAACAACAGTATTCACTGACACCACCATATTCATTATGGAAAACTGCCTCCAAATCACGGAACAACAAGCAATACAGAAATTTTAAATACTCTACAAAAATGCCAATTAAATTTAATTTGAAAGCTTTACACTGCAGACCATCATGTAGGTGGCTCTAAATTTGCTGTCGGCAATATCCTAAAAAACAGGATCAAAGCTCTTCAACTTTCAAAGAAGGTTGTAGTGAGGTGAGGGCTGGTCTCTTCTGCTGTATGTGGAGTGAGAGGACTAGAGGAACTGGCCTTGAGCTGGGGCAGGGGAGATTCAGATTAGTGTCCTGGCTCTGGCCAGGAGAGGGTTAATCTTTTCAGTAGCCAGGAAGGGCATGACCAGGACTGGGAAGTTATTCTATACCACCCCATTTCATTTTCCAGGGATGGGGAAGGCTCCCTTCTGAGTCACAGAATTGTGGCCAAAGAGTGGTCGGGTCTTGTCATTGGTTTTCGCAGGGTGAGCAAAAACATTTCTTTACTTGTGTACTGCCACTAGTTACTGTTCATTTTGTCTCATTGCTGATTCCAGAAATGTTCTTGTCTCAAACTGTGATCTTTACTTTTTGTGCCTCCAGTTCTCCTCTGCAATCTGAGGGGGAGGTGGGAGTGAGTGGTTTAGAACGGTTTCAGCGGGAACACTAAATTGGAGAATATCATCCTTAAACCATGACACAGAAATTAAAAAAAAAAAAATCACTATTAGGATGGTTGGGCATTGGAATAGGTTGTACAGGGAGGTGGTGGAATCACCACCTGGAGGTGTTTCAGAAGTGTCTGGATCTGGCACTGGGTGATGTGGTCGAGTGGTTTAGGGGTAACCTGGAATTTGCTACGCTGATGGTTGGACTTGATGATCTTAAAGGTCTCTTCCAACCTTGATGATTCTATGATTCTAAGGGGGAGACTAAGTGACGCAGAGCTATCCTCTTTAATTCTTTATTTCTGTCTGATTTGGTCCAAATGCCAAGGTGTTTAAAATTCTCTCTTCTAGGAAGCACACCCAATTTCGGCCACATGTCAGTGCGTGTTGGAGTCCAAGATATCTGGAAGACCCCTCAAATCGCCCTGAAGGGTCTGGGACCCTCGCTGGGACCCCAGGAGGACACATCTGTGCCCCTGGGAAAAGCTTCCAACACTCATGGATGAATTAAAAGTAGTAAAAACATAAGTTAGATTATAGTTTAGTTTATCACAGAGGTGAAAATTTATAGTTTCAGGTTTTATAGTATGGAAGTAAAAGAAGACAAGATGGAGGACTTTGGGCATTGTCCTGAATTCTCTTTTCTTCTTCTTGCTCCATGTTCTGCTGTGGAGGTGGCACAAGGACACTGGTAGAACAGATTTGAGGTAGAGGAAACCTAACAGGTTACTAACAGGTGATGGTTATTGGTACAGAATTATAAGTATAATACATTGTAACAGTTAATTGGATAACAAAGCCTTTAAAACTTCACTGGAGTCACCATTTCGCGGCTTTTGCAGCACATGTTTCAGAGCGTTAATGTAGGCCGACAGCTGGTCTGATTTGGCTCTATGGTTAAGATGGATCTGAAGCCTAGCTGCTCTCTGTCCTTAAAAGATGCTAACACCAGCAGTACTACTTTAAGTAAGTCAGCACTTCCTGCCTGCAGTATACGTAGCACTTGCTCAAAGCTAATGGCGGGTTATTTTAGTTTCTTGTCCAATAGTTCACGTGTTTTCACTTATTCACTACCAATGCCAAGGTGACACTTGTACACTCACCAATTATTAAGTATAAACATATTTTATGTACCAATAGAATTGTTAGGAGTCAGAATTATTTAAAGGGTTAATAAACGCCCTTCTGGGTCGTTCGCCATTAGAACTGACCAGAAGCGCTTCTGTGATCCGTGTCGTTCTTCTTATCTCGCCAACCCCCCCTGTACAAGCCAACATGTTAAGTCCAGGTGTAGGACGGCACCCTGGAATTGAGATAAGGACTCAATAAACAACAAGAGAAACTGAAAAACTGCGAGTCCGACTCTTTTATCTGGTATTGGACTTTGATAAAGGAAGAAAAACTCCTGTTTTAGGAGCCCGGCCCCCATCAGTGTGCTCCAGAATGGTAAGAAAATAGTCCAAGATCCCCTGAAAGCAGGTTTCACTATAAAACAAGGTAAGGGACCTACACAGGAGATCCAGTTTTTAGGAGTAAAATGGAAAGATGGGCATAATCAAATCTCAATGGATGTGAAAAATAATATAACAGCAACATCTCCACCAACAAGAAAGAAACACAAGCTTTTTAGGCATTGTGGGATTTTGGAGAATGCATGCTCCAAATTAGTCTGATTGCAAGCTCTTTCTATGAAGTGACTTGGAAGAAGAATTATTCATGACGTATTAAACCACAAAACTGCACATCCAAGGCCATGATCAGGCAAAAGGCCCAACCTGGCACAAAGTTCATATTCATTCTCAAAAGACCAAAACCTGATTTCTGTCAAATTATTACATTCTTAAAATCCACAAATAATGGATTAATCTTCATAAAACTACCTCAAGCATGAATAAAATCTACACTATACTTCCATTTCCTCAGCCATCCATGCACAGATGAACTGAACAGGGAACTAAACATATACTGATTAAATATTCTGGTGACATCAAACCATGTGTCATAGAAGATTGGGTTTATCTAAACTCAATCTGACAAACTGGGAAAAATAGGGTGACATTCACTAAAAACAAGATGCTCGATTCAAACAGTAATGATCAGTAAACTGATTGAGTTGCAGTTTTTATTAATAACTTTTTTTTCATTATAACACAAAGCAAATGTCAACTTTTGCTAACTCTTTAAGGACACTATGCTGCATGCTTTAAGAGACTTAACTCTGATAGAGACAGTAACTCAAATTCTAATTTCAGTAGATACTGACAATCTATAGCCTTAAGTGCATCACTTGGTTTTTGCAATGCTCATTGCTTATCTGCCACATGGCTTTGTATCACACTGGGAGAGTTCAAAAAATATAAGCACCTATACATATATGTTCCCTAGTTAATCACACAGATATAAACCACTGAAAACATATGAAGAGTAAATATATGCCTAATGTGATGAACTCACATTTACTACCACTTCTTAAGTTACTGTCACACAATGTTAAAAGTAGATATAATTTATCAATTCACTGGAATATTAAAGGAGAAAGCTGCCTTTTTGCCCCGTTCCTCTTCCCCTCCCACTAAATCCCCAGAGGTCTAGTTCAGCACAGAGACATTGACAATAACAGTTACCGTAACTTAAGAAATAGTTTCTTCATGTTGATTACACAAAACAAAAATCAAACAACCCCTCCCTAATTAATTCACATATATCTGCACAATTAATTCCTTCACAGAAAGCCTTAGTTTAACGGGCATGGACTGCAAGCATTCTCTCATGTCCTTTAGAAATCTAATAGCCTGAAAATTACAATCTTCTGCTGAACTGCTCCAAGAAGCGTGCAATGTTCAGAGCTATACAGAGCGCACAATTCCCTAAAGTCCTCAGCAAGGCAAACAGAAAACCAAGTTTAATGGGGTGGGAAGGCAGTGGAAGGGGAAAGGTAGAAGTCCACTAACAAGACAGTAGTTAGGAGCCAGGATTTTATCCCTGGCTTTTCATACGCTGTGCTGGCAGAGAATAGGAGCTTCAAAAACAGACTTAAACGCAATGATAACATTAAATCTGTTACATTTCCAGTATCAAAACAATTAGAAATGAAATGTCACCTGTTCTTGCCCAAACCCAGCAGAGTCTCTCTGACCAAGCAGACGCTTAAAAAGCTTTCCAGCCTATACCAAATGGCTTCTACTCTGCTCAGCCTGTCTGTCTTCAGACTTGACACACACACAAACCAGCACACTGAACCTACCCTTCGCCACACCTCACATGATTATTTAGGAGGATAGCATAAGCTTTCTGCTCCCTTGGCTTCATAAATCAAATTTCCTTAGTCAGGAAAAAGACTGATGAATAAACCTGCAGAAATATTTCTGGCTATGCATAAAGGACATATAAAATCAGCAGAGCGGGCAGTCAGTCTCGGATGTTCCAAGTACTTGCAGATCCAATTCTCAGAGGAGAACCCACATTACCTAACTTGGGACCCACATCTGAGCTGGCACCAGTATTCGTTCTAATCAAGAACTATGTCTTTTCAATGTGGGTCATAGTTTACTGAACCAGGATCAGGAGAAGACAGATTTCATTGTACGTATTCCAGTGACTTGCTGGACAGCGTTTCCCATGTGTTCATTTCTTCACGTTCCTGTTTTCCTTATCTTCTGTAAGCTTACTTCAGGTTGGTAGTAGTTAGCAAGAGTTCCCATGCTAAGCATTACTAGGCACCCTGGCATAATTCAGATCCATTTTTGGGATCACTGTACAGTAGCATAATGAGAACAGAAAGTAGCAGCACTGAAAAACCTTACTGCTTCAGGCAAAGAAAATAAGATTTCATACTGAGGCAAGATTAGAATTCATAGTCTTTTCATCTGCTCAAGCTCTCAATTACACTGAATTTGAAGAAAGATGTGTTATTTTTGTTAAAGCTAGGTGGTACTAAAATTTAAATGCCTAATATGCCTATTTTTTGTCTCTAAATCTATTTCCCTGGCTTTGGTCTTAGGATGACCAGAAACAAATGTTCCTGAAAAAACTTGCATTAAAAAAAAAAAAAAATCGCAGAAATCACACCATGTATTCTAAATGGCCTAAATAATTCCATTTTTACAGAATCACAGCATCACATAATTCGTTAATTTGGAAAAGATCTCTGGGATCTATGAGTCCAACCTTTGATCCACCACCATCCTGTCAACCAGACCATGGCACTCAGTGTCACATCCAGCCTCTTCTTAAACACGTCCAGGGACGGTGACTCCACCACCTCCCTGGGCAGCCCATTCCAAGGCCCCATCACTCTCTTCACTCTCTCTGTAAAGAACTTCCTGCTGATGTCCGACCTAAACCTCCCCTGCCACAGCTCAAGACTCTGTTCTCTCGTTCTTCCACTGGTCCCTTGGGAGAAGAGACCGATTCCCACTGGGCTACAAACTCCTTTCATGCAGTTGTAGGGTGACAGGGTCTCCCTGAGCCTCCTCCTCTCCAGGCTGAACACCCCCAGCTCCCTCAGCTGCTCCTTATGGGGCTTGTGCTCCAGACCCCTCACCAACCTCACTGCCCTTCTCTGGACACTTTCCAGCACCTCAATGTCCTTCCCAAACTGAGGGGCCCAGAACTGGACACGACACTCAAGGTGTGGCCTCACCAGAGCTGAGTTCAGGGGAAGAATCCCTTCCCTGCTCCTGCTGCCACACTGTTCCTGATCCAGGCCAGGATGCCATTGGCCTCCTTGCCCACCTGGGCACACTGTGGCTCATGTTCAGGTCTCTGTCCCTCAGCACCCCCAGGTCCCTTTGTGGCTCTCCAGTCACTCTGTCTCAGCCTGTGCTGCTGCAGGGGGTTGTTGTGGCCAAAGGGCAGGACCCGGCACTGGGCCCTGTTGAACCTCACACGGTGGGATCCATCCCATCTCTCCAGCCTGTCCAGGTCCCTCTGCAGAGCCCTCCTACCCTCTAACAGATCCACACTCAGCCCCAATCTGGTGACATCTGCAAATTTGCTACTGGTGGACTCAATCACTTCATCCAGATCATCAATAAAGATGTTAAACAGGACTGGGCCCAACACTGATTCCTGGGGACACCACTAGTGACTGATTCCAAGTGGATGTGGCACCATTCCCCAGCACTCTCTGGGCTTGGCCATCAACCAGTTCCTAACCCAGTCCAGAGTGCTCCTGTCCAAGCCCTGGGCTGCCAGTTTTTCCTGGAGTTTGCTATGGGGGAAGGTGTCAAACGCTTTGCTGAAGTCCACGTAGACACACCCACAGCCTTCCTTCCCCTCACCCACCAGGTGGGTCACCTGGTCATAGAAGGAGATCAGGTTGGTCAGGCAGGACCTGCCCCTCCTAAATCTATGCTCTGATCCCTCTGCCACCCTGTATGTGCCACAGAGAGACAGCAGAGAGTTGCCTTACAGAAGGCAATTTGGACCTCATATTGACACGAAAGACTTTTTATGTAATTCCAGGTATAGTCACTTGGAAGATGACTACTTAATCTTCATCTTTTATGCTGGGAATAAAGGACTACGCCATTAGCAGCCTCCAGTCAGGTCTCTCTCCTCCTCTTTTAACAAAGATTAATTTCTTCCTGTGTAAACAAGGACTTGATGCCCTTTAGAAATAACTTAATTTTCTGTCCACTCCCCTTTCCTTTTTATTTTTTAAATGTGCTAGCCAGATGGACTATTCATTTGGATTGTTCAAGCCACAGACGTTTCTTTTTCTAGAAGCTTCAGACCTAAGGAATGGTACATTGCTCAAACTTATCAAAACCATAAAGATTTATTTTAAATGTTAACAATAAATGCATCATATGTTTCTATTGTTCAGTTACAAAGATGAAAAATGTGTTACTGAGTGTATGGAATAGGGCAAAAGGTTTTGTTCATCAGCAGTAAACCAGAAATTTATGTGAGCACATACATAGAGATACTAATAAACCAGATACTTTCCACTATTTTTGTCTATTTAAAAGCAAAGACACGAGAAAACTTATCAGGCTTGGACTCTTCTCTTCCTTGGCCCTGCAACCGATTTAATAAAAAGCACCACCCCTGTTATAGTGTTTTCCATGGAAAAAAAAAACCAGGGAAACCAAACCTGACAATATTTCTGAAAATCCATTATGGTATTAAGTCTGTCTTGGTGCTTTGAGATTTTCTGAGTATGGAATTACTCCTTAGAACTGCAGTAATAAAGGCAGCTATCATATTCCTAGATTACTTCATTACCATATTAACGCTAATACTTTAGCTAACTGTACTGAAATAAAACTTACCTTAAAAATCAAATCCTTTTTCCCATAACGAAGCTCTTTCAGCTGGGCTTGGATCTTTTTTGACTGAAAACGAGGATAATAAAATCATGTTTTTTTAATTTTAAATATTTATTTTTAAAATCAGAAAAAAAGGTAGAGAGTTCTGATAACAGCAGAATCTAGATCAGCTTTAATGTAGGAAAAAAGCCTCAAATCACTGACAATTGTTTTTCCAGGTTCACATGTCAAAACTAGCCGAAAGTATTGAGGAAAATATGAAATGGCACTTACCTAAAGGACATATGAGTGATGAATAGCTGTTGGGCTTACACATTTTAGATGTGAGTTGTTACTAATACCATCTATGCAGAATAACTAAAGCCATCACCTTCAAAGTAAACAATCCTATTCTTAAAGGTAAAAAAGCTCTATAGGATTACACAGGTCATTCTTTGTAAAGACCAGGGCATTCCAGGTGGTGTACAGATGAACTAGGTTCTCAGTTTGTAACCATGCCCTTGAAAATAGGCAGAGTTATGCTTACTTATATCAGTTTAAGATGATATTTAAGTATTGTTAAATTTATCCTTAAACGAATTTTAAGTAATAGTCTATATATTATTTAAATAAAATATAATAAAAATTAATTCTTAATAATAAACCAAATTATCCAAGGAACATTATCTCACCCTTTATTTAAGAATCCTGTCAAAACAAAAACTTTCTTTAATAAAATTCACAGTCCTGATATTTAATACATTTTTTTTGTCTTACTTAATGACAAATCCTTAAAATGCATTAGAAATCTATTTCACATTTATTGAAAATGTATCTATAAATTTAACATATTACAAAGGTAGTATATATTTCATAAGCTGGAGCTTTTGGAAAGATTTGACGTCTTTCCAATTGGGCCAGTCAAATTCAGTGACAGACTTTCAGGAAGGTTGAATGAATCTAAAGATAAAATTTTAAACCAGCTTTAAATATTTAAACACTAAGACTTAAATGGCTACATTACTCTGCAAAATCTGAAACAAATACCCAGGATCAGTTCAGTTCATCTTTCTTCTGTGACTTTATCTGCTGTTATTTCATCCAACAGCACTGTCCTGTGACCTGGGCAACATAATTGGTAGATCTAGGGAATATACTCCGCATCACCTAAAGACCAATTAGAAGATTTTAACCAACTTTATATTGTTTTAGTAAAAGAAATACACAGTCTCTGTGATATACAAGGTACACAAAAAGGCTGCAGAGGAATCTAAGAGTAACAGTGAAGGTATCACTCATTTGCTAAATATCAAACCTGTGATGAAATTAAGAGTCATACAGCTAAATGCATTCAGTGCATCACATAAGTGACTCTAAAGCACACTCATGACCTGTAACTCTTTGTGATAAAATATGTTTTGTGCTTCAAGGGAGAGGACTTACAAAACTGACACCTCTTGGTGCAGTCAGAGAAGATCATCACAGGTCTCTAAACATAGCATCTGGGAATACTGCTCTGGCATGTGCCCATTTCTGGGTCCTGGGAACTGTGAAGCTTGCATCACTCTGTCTTCCTCTCTCCAGGGCTGTGACTTCTCCGAGAAGAAAATCCAGCCCTAAAAACCGTGCAGGATCCCAAGCACGCTCCCATTGATGCAACAGGACAACAAGGACTCACTACCTGTCTCACTGCACACAGCCTGAGGGAACAGAATGAAGCAGGAGCTTCCTGGTAGGCAATTCTACCCACAAAGAGTATGGGATCTAATAACTAAAGGGATACTGAGTTCACACTGTTGTTACACTTGGTGAGCATAGTGCTTAATTAAAAGCAGAAAATACCCTGTGCTGCTCTGGTTGGCACAACTTAAGTGGTGAAATGACCACAAAAAGAGGATGCTCCTGTAGCATCTTTGCTTGTTCTAATGGTACTAATGTGCTCAATAGCCAAAAATTTGCCCGGATGATTCACCAAGTCAGAAATTCTCACTTTAAAATACAGTTACAATCTGCTGTCATAACTGTTACTTAATGCAGGTTTGTTTTCTGAGATTCTCTGACAGCCAGGGCTTGTCACACTACCATACAGTTAAATTATTCTTAGGCTTCACCCTTAAAAACATTTATGTTGCAAATATTAAGACACACATAATCAGGGAAAAGATCTTTAAATTAATTGCCAAAGATTCAAAATATTATGCAGCTGGGTGTGGTGGTTTGACCCTGGCTGGATGGCAGGTGCCCACCAAAGCCACCATCACCTCCTTCCTCAAATGGACAGCGGACAAAAAACACAACAAAAGATTCATGAGTTGAGATAAGGACACAGAGAAGTCACTTACTGACTACTGTCATGGGAAAAAGAGATTTGACTTGGGGAAATTAACTGAATTTATTACCACTCAAAAATAAGAGCAGGATAATGAGAAGCAAAACAAATCTTAAAAACACCTTTCCCCACTCCTCCCTCCTCCCAGGTTCTACCTCCTCCCTCCTCAGAAGCACAGGGAGACAAGGAATGGGGGTTACTATCAGTTAGTCACGTTTCTGTTGCTGCTTCCTCCTCAGGAAGCATGGAGAAATACATGTCCTTGGGAAAGTCCTCCACAAACTTCTCCAATGTGAGTCCTTCCCATGGGCTACAGTTCTTTGTTAACTGCTCCAGCATGATCCCTTTCCATGAGGTTCAGTCCTCCACGGGGTCACAAGTTCTACCAGGAAAACTGCTCTAGCATGGGCTCCTCTCCATGGATCCGAGGTCCAGCCAGGAGCCTGCTCCACAGTGGGTTTCCCACAGGGTCACAACCTTCTTTTGGGCACCCACCTGCTCCAGCATGGGGCTCCTCCATGGGCTACAGGTGGATCTGGGCACTCCTGCTGATCTTTGTGTGCTCCAGGGGCACAGCTGCCTCACCATGGTCTTCACCACGGGCCACAGGGGAATCTCAGCACCTCCAGCCCCTGCTCCTGCACTCACCTTGGGGTCTGCAGAGTGGTTGCTCTCACATATTCTCACTCCTCTCGTCTCTGGTCACAATTCCTGCCGTGCAATAACTTTTTTCCTTCTTAAATACATTATCACAGAGGGGTTACCACCACCTCTGACCAGCTCAGCCCTGGCCAGTGGTGGGTCTGGCTTGGAGCCAGCTGGCATTGGCACTGCTGGAGATGGGAAAGCTTCCAGCAGCTCCTCAGAGAAGCTACTCCTACAGCTCCCTCCACTACCAAAGACCAATACACTTGCAAAAAAACCCTGTAAAAACGGGAAAACAAAGCTATGTTGCACACATTGCTGATTTTTTAAGCAGTAAACAAGGGAAGAAAACATATATGTATTCCTGTACTGTGATATGTTTGAAAGCAACGATGATGATAGGAGATAGATTTTGAAAAGTTTAAAAGAAATACCCCAAACCCTATTATCTCCTACCACTGAGGACTTCTCAAACTCAGCCTCCTCAGTATTGACTTCTAAGTTAAAAGGTAGAGACTCTAATGAAGAAAACACGTTCAACCATAATTATGAAAATTTCAGTCAAGAAGAAATTTGTTACGCCTCTGTTTCATTCAGACAAGGTGCAATGACTTTCACAGAAATTATATATGCAAAAAGCCAGACTGAAGTAATGTAAATGAGTAAATCAGATTTACATACTGTCATATCTTTTTTTCATGAGAAGTTAAATAGTTAAAGGGACTGTTTCCATGAATGCAGTTGCTTCTGCATTGATGTATAAATAGAGCTTTTGTATCACAGACTCTCTTTTCCATCTCGCTCTCCAGCAGAAGGGAGATTTCATCCCCACAATTTCATAAAGTGACCCTTTTATCCTCGAAGTAATGAAACATCCTACGAATCCATAATAATAAATCTTTCCAGCCTCTAAGTTAATTTCAAAGAGGCATTTGGCAATTCCTATCTTACTCCAGACATGGAGATCATGGAAAGTAAATTAGTTTTATACATGTTATAGAGGTATAATAAATTTGCAGAGCTGTGTCATAAGCATGCCCAAATGATTTTGTCTAAAACTTGAGTTTGCAGCTCAATTTCTAATACATTTGAGCTGCTTCTAGTGAAGTCAGAAATGAGTTGGGATGAGATCACTTCAGAACACTCACACATAGGCATAACGTATATTCTATATTCTGGTGTGTATATATATATAAATATACCTGAACCTCAGTAAAAAAGACTTTGATGCAAACTGCTTTTATTAGCTTCAGAATAGAGAAGAACCTTCCTTACCTCCTCTGCATGAATGCCACAAAGCTTGTTTCCTGACAAGAGCTTGTTTTTGAGGCTTTTGTTCTGAGAGGGAGACAAAAAAACCCACCAAAACCATTTATTAATGAGGGTTACTGAAATATTAAGGGACCCTTTAAGTATTTGATCATACTGTCTTTATTTTCTACATGGATAATACCTTTGAGTCACCAACGAAGACATAGTTAAGACAAGAGAGATTCATCAAGGCACAGTACACCCTCTTACAGAATTCGAAACCACTATCACTTTACATTAAAATTTGCTTTAACAGGAACAGGACTGCATATAGAAACGTTGCAAAACACTCTGGCAACTGAAATTTAATATGCTGAGGTACAAAAGGACAGAAAAATCCCCTCTGGATCTTTACCTGGTGTCAACTGCATCATTGCAACTGCATCAGGGTAATTTTCAGTAAATCACTATAACAATGAGTTATAGGGCCAAGATCTCATCACTCGACCTTGATGATCAAATACATGGGGTCTTTTTGCTAAATTTCATAATTTAAAATTGGAAGTAATCAAAAACTGTAGAAGGTTAGATACAATATTTTGCAAAATCAATATGCTTTTTCATGTAGGAGATTTAAAAGTACTTCTCATTTTCACGGAAAATAATAAACCTTGATAAAATGAATTTTCAACAGTCATTCTTTTTGCACTCCTCATTCATATTATCCTATAATTGGCAGTCAAGGGTAAAGATTTCTCTACAGTGAGAACATATTTCAAAACTGGTCAGATATATAAGTATTCAATGAGCAGATCTTCACGTGCAGAACATAACATGCTTGACGCTAAAAAGAAATTAAAAGAACACCAAAACTAACTGCTCCTGTGCTAATGAACTGTAAATACAGAAACAAATAACTTATTGTACTAATCAATATAAAATACAGAAAAAGACAACTCACTCCAACTAAAAGGAACTGAGTAGCAGATACAAGACAAACAAAGGTAAACCAAATAGAAATCAAAGAGATGATGCACACCCGACCCATCTGTCGACCAGCAGGGGTACATGTAAAGAGCTTATGTTGTGATCACACAGCAGATGTGACAGGTTTCACATAAAGATCAGCATCACCTTGCAGGATGATGGCCAAACACATGTACCAACTGCACTGCTTCATTAGGGACTTGCACTTAATTAACCTGAGTCATCCCTTGGATCTGACTCACTTGTCCTCCCCTACAGACTGGTGATGGTTGGTTCAGTAACAGACTCTGTCCATATTTCAGAATCAAGTAAGAATGAGTTGTAACCCTTATATTCTTGCTCATTTATCTTCCTTTCACCTTGTATAAGCTACTATAAGAAATAGCTTCTATTAATTCATTAATATTTCATAAGTAACTTCTACATGTGCTGTTTTGAGAAGACCCTGCAGTAAAATCAGGATGTGAAAAACTGTCTGTCAGCAGGAAACACAATATATTAGACTGTTTTTGCAATTTCCACATTTTGTGCCAAATAAGCATGGCATAAGAATATGGCTAAAAGAATTTGCCCCAAACCAAAACTTGATGAAAACATTTAAATTTAGGAGATGGACTCAATTTTGGAGATTTAGCTAGGTTTAACATCATTTATCAACCCTGTCTCGTTATCCAGTCCATCAGCAACAATAAAACCCAGTAGGGTTATCAGCATGCAGACAAAATAGTCATGATTCAATCTGAACTTGATAATGTTTTTAGAAATGAGAGCAAGTATTAAAGGTTACTGTTATCAAGAGCACAATAAGTAGGACTTTGACAGAGGTAGGTAACTTCTTGCCTACAATTTGAGTGATTTTATGTTATTTCACGAATCATGGCATTGTCAAAAACAGCTTTGTATCCTGATTAATAGTACTAATTTTTATAGCAGAATGGGAAGTATTCTAACTAAAAACACATGAAGTATAACAGAGCCTGATTTTGTTTGGATTCTGATTTAAATGTAGCAAAATTAGAAGTCTGATCAGGTACATATTCTAGAAAAATATGTGTCTTCTGCTAGAAGGAAGCTATTCAAAATCAGATTAACTAACCAATGAAATTTTAAGTTTACAAATGCCTATTGATTCAGCAGAGAAGTTCTGACTTCCAGGACTTGTTAGGATTCAAGATTATACTTATTTTCCTATTGAGCATCCTTCAAAGAGCAACAATAAATAAGTTAAACAAATTAGAATTTTACACAGTTTTTATTTCAAATACGTCATTTGTTATTAAGTACTTAAATGGAAAAGGTCTTGGACAGTTCAAGCTTAAAAATAAGGAATTACATATCTGTAAGTATCTCTTCAAAAACCAATTTTAAAATTATATAGAATTATGATTTTAATCAGAAATGGCCTTTTAGATTTAGAGAAAGGATATGATTATATTCAAACTAAATAGATATTTTAATGTACTTGAGTATCTTAGAAAGCTTATAGCACAGTTAGTTGGAGTGTTTGCATGTAATCAGATCATTAAGCCAAGTTACTGTAGTACATAAGTCTTACTTTACTAAATCTTTTAGCTCATTTGCACCAGTAATTTCAGTGTAGCCCTAAACTGAGGTGCACAAAACTGCTGTTAGTGGTTGCCCCAGGGACAAGAATCCTGCCAGGATCTCCCCAGGCAGTCAGTTCTCACTGTCCTGGTACCTACTCTCAGAAATTCCACATGAGGCCAGTGTCTATTCCTTGTCACCCACAAAGGTCAGAACACTCAATGACAACTTGTCACATTTGTTAACACATTCTTCACACTGAAAATAAAAAGCTTTCTGCCTCATTTCTAGAGAGATTTGTCAGCCAGTCCCTGGGCACTTTTTTTTCCTTTTCTGTTACACCAACATAACATTCTCATACTTTGTTTGAGTTCTGATATTATTTTCAATATGTGAGACCAGGCTTAATGAGAGATTAATTCATTATATAAACATTGACAATGCTGCCTAAAATTCTGCCTCCAATACAAAAGCACATAAAAGAACTGTAGTGTCATACTTCCTTTGTCAGCATGCCTTTGGAATCTGAAGGAAAAAAAAAAATCCTTGCTTGCTGGCTACAGCAAGACTATTCCTAACTTTGGAAAATAATCCCTTCACTGCTGTCATCTATTTTCCTGAAACAAAGGCCAGTATACTGGCCAAAATAATCACAAAACATCCAAAGAGCTGCACCCATGTTTTTAAAAAAGCAGCGATTCCTCCATGACAGACTGAGCACATCACTCCTCTAGAGAAGGGAGAGAGAGGGAAGAAAAACATGTAGAGCATTCTTAGAAAACAATACCATGATGCCGATTGGAAACCTTGGACAAAGGCTTAGAAAGAAAAGCACAAACTGTACACTTGAAAGCTCAAAGAAGAACTTTCACAGCTGCAGCTTTAGTTGCTTCCTGCAACTTCATTTCATAAAAATAATTAATGATATCATTACATATTGTATTTTTAGTAATTTCTCCATCTGATTTAGCGTAAACAGCTCATGAGGCAAGAGTCACAGTTTATAGGCATTGTTAACTGTGACAAACTATGTCTGGGAGAAATTTAAAGGGATTCATTACTATCATAAATAGTTAACATAAAGATTAACATTTATCTGACATATCCTACTAACAGAAGACTAAACTTACACTACCAGTGTAAAAGTCACCTATTTTCAGATGTCATTTTTTGAAGTTAATCTTTATCCCTAGTCACACAATGAGCACTTTAATACTCTTTCTGTTTATGTTTCATAATTTGAAATACCAATATTATCTATTTGAATCAGCACCAAGACCTAAATCCAGAATGAACACACTATGCAACCTAGACAGCATCAGTACAAAGCAATTTAGTTTGTATACTAGCCTTTGAAAACAGAGGATACAAAGTATGTTCAAGAAAATCACTTTCTCTCTCAGAAAATTATGCAATCAACTCCAATCCAGACATTTCATCTGAGCTCTGACAGAATTTTTTGTGCTGTATAAAAGATAAATTTGGCTCTGCTTTCTCCCAAAGAATATTGCAAGTCAAACCATGCTGAGCCCCTGCTCATCACTGGAACATTTCCCTCTTACAGGCATCACATTTAAAAAAACCTCAAAAACCAACACAAGAACAACCAAAAAACCTGGACTCTGCTCTGCAGGAGTGTCAGGGCCAACTGCCATGATGAACTGTTTTCCATCTCCAGTGAAATCAAAGTGGCTCACTGTGCCCTTAGGAGAGAAATCAGAAGAGAGCAACAGACCAAAATCAAGTATCTGGATTTATCTGGGATCACAATATATTGGTATCCAGCTTGCTCTGGATATTAGCTTTGGATTTCACAATGATGAAAAATGTTCTGTATTACATGAAACAGTGTGACTGCCTTAAACCCAGCGAGGTTGGCTCAGCCCTTCATCTTTCCGAGACAGATAAATTGAGTTTCCAACACTCTCTGTGAGGTTTTTCAAATAAGAGCTTAAAATCTCCATTTCTACCCATCATTAGGGCCAGTGAAGACACTCAGACTTTTTTGCCTTGATATTCTTGAGGATGCTTGAGTCTCTTTTCCCTACAGTTTTTCAGTGGACAAGCGTGCCAAACATCTGAAGGACTCTGCCCCATTAATGTACCTTAGTAGTGATGATGCACATGGACTGCACACTTTTCAGATCTGACTGGATCCAACCTCAGAAAGCTGCACCGTTCTTCCAGCTTGGAATTTCTGGGAAAAGCCCACCTGCACTATGGACAGGCTTCAACCTCCCTGTGCTATTTAGGTGGCACATGCAACATCTGGAGGCTCACGGCCAAACCAGGTAACCCTGTTATTTATATACATATATATATA